>RWJN01000008.1:146137-226894 GCA_004332605.1 Steccherinum ochraceum
ATCGGAGAACTTCCTCGCATACACGAGGTCGGCTGCCAGTGTCGCAGCAAAGTCTAAGTTTTGGGCCAAAAGAGGGTGCCTTGGCACATGAGGGCCGTTCGGGTTGGCCGCGGAAACCACAGAGAGATCGAGGGGGAGTAGCGTAAGAATGGAGGACAGAACGCCAGATTTCTCGGCATCAAGATCGCGTTTAGGTGGCGGAGGGCCGTCCTTGGATGCACCAGCTTTGAGCATAACGTTCAAGCAGCTCTCCGCGAAGGCTCAGGCTCGGACTTCTGGGAACGCTGCGCCCTTGGCGATCTTTTCCACACCATCCACTAGAGGATTGAGGTAGGTGGCAGCGATGTTCGGATCCCGCACCAACTTCACAAGATTCTCCACCACAACCACTGTTCGACGTTGGACTTCCATACTGCGAGCGATCATTGAGAGCGCGCAGTAGTAGGGGCACGAGGACTGCCAAGGCAGGGGCAGTGACTTCGGCAACGAACGTGGTGGAGGAGAGGGCTTTGATGCAGGCGGGTACCGAATCAGGGTTGGACATGCATTTCACGAGGGATGGTATGTGTGGACTAAGATCTGGGTTCGCCAGGGTTGTGCACAATGCTGTTGCACACTTGTTGGCCGCAGATGAGACCTGGAAGTGGCGTTTCAGAGCGTGATCGTCGTGAATATCAGGACACTCGCACCTCAGACTTGGTATCGTGCATGGCACTCTCAACCTTAGGTAGGATGCTGCCGATCTCGGCGGCAACAGCGTCGCGCGCAGAATTGACGAAAGTCTTCATAGCATCCAGGGCTCCTACTTTCGTCCTCCATTTCCCCGTCTCCAAGATGTCCTCCAATGCCTTGAAAACGACGCGAACTGATTCTGGAGGAAAGAGCTTGAGAATAGCCTTGGTTGCAACCGTTGCAGCGTCGCGGACTACGTCGCCCTTGTCCATGTACAGCTCGAAGAGAACTGGAAGTGATGGAAGAAGTAGAGGTGCCCCGGATGCGCCAAGCGATTTTGCTAGCGATTGAAATGCAAGGGCAGAGGACTCCCGTTCGTAGCCAGATTTCTTATTGGAGGCGAAGTCATGAAGGGCAGTAAGGATCCCGGCGTCGCTGAGGAGCAATCAACCCATCAGACGAAGACACGACTTTCACGGCTTTATTTTGACATACGTTAGAGACTCTACACCAGTTTTTGCGACTTCTCGTGCCAGTCGATCGGCAGCAGCTTTCGCATCTGACCCAAGATCAACATCGTGTTCGACAGGAAGGAGCAGGGGTTTCGAAAAGACACATACCGACCGCCGTGGGTGCAGTCCTCAGCGCATCTATGAGAGGACTGAAATGAGACTCCGAAGGAATAGGCATTGAAACTGGCGACATGATATGGATTGAAAGGGTGTATGTGAAGGGTGGCTGTCGTAGAAATTTGCGGTCTATCCGATTAGAATCTGTGTATGGTGAGCCTGTGGTCGTGGGTGGAAACAGTGGTCCTGCCGAGGTGAAAGAATACAAGTCGTCTTGCTGCCGTGCCAGAAAATGTTACAGAGAGGATCGAGGAAGTCTTCAACGCTGCCGTCGCCGTCGACGAAGGGGGAGGGGAGGTTTGCAAACCGGAGCGCCCGTCTGCACAGGTGCACATTGCAAAAAATAGCACGCACGTGGCTTTGCCGAGAAGCCGCGGACATCTCGGGCTCTCGAGTCGAAGGACTCAGAATTTTGACCTGACCTTCACCGAGTCCTGCGTCCTTCATCAACGTCGACATCGCTGAAGCTGGCACCTGAAGCGATTCCGATTGATACAATAGCACCTGCGAGCTCGACTTGTGTGTGCATTTCGTACGTACCGATTCAGTTGTCTCGGCAACAGTTATACCGATGATCCCGTCTGACAGTGTGTTCGCGTTGACAGGTGGGATAGTTATCTCATGGGTCCTCGTGCTTCCCTTGTGAAATGCATGAGAGTATAGTCTCAGACATACAGTTGCTACGTGTGTGTGTGCTTCAGCTGAGATGCCTTCTTGCTGATAGTGCGTTGTGCAATGATGTAGAAGCAGCCACCGCCATGCGGTTTGCAATACGACAATGCGAGCTCTCTCCCCAGATAGGATTCGGCCGGTCTTTTGATTTGTATGTGTCGGTTCTCTCCGCATTTCCCCTTTCACCAGCTCCCTACTTAAACGACACAGAACGTCCTGAGCTGGATCAGAGACCTTGTAGTAGGCGACTGACTAGAGCTTTGGATCCGGCTCATTCGAGCTAAACGAATGGAGGCCATGTCTTCCTATATCAGCTATGTCAGTACAGTCTCCGTTCCAGAGCCGGGCAAATCACTGATCTTTGCATACAGTACTTGAGCAGGAGGAGCGTCACAGATCAACCAACTATGTTGGTTGCTATCATTGCTGGAGTGTTGGGCTTTAACGTGTGCGTTCTTGGAGCCTGGTATATTATCCGAAGGAATACAAGGAGAAATTGCAAAAGACAGACATTGTCAAGGCAGGATATTGTTGAGTCTGGTGAAGAGAAGGACGTACGTGCAACCGTTTCATACCATGATGAAGTCGATACTGACACTGTTTTGAATGCATCACCAGAGGACACCGTACTCGTTGACGCTCTCCCGAGACGCATCAAGTCCGCGAAAAGACAAGCAGATCCGCTGTATACATCGAAGCGAGGGGCAAGCCAAACTGAGCAAATCGCGCCCTATTGAAGTCCGCGAACATGTGAGGTCAGCGCAGTCGATGAGTGCTCGATCTCTCGACGCTGATACTGCGAGCATCTACTCGACCGCCTCCGCCCCCATGGAGTTCCACGACCACCTCTTCCGCAGCCAGCCTTTTTCATTGGATCCCACGGCCCCTCCGTCAGCTCCTCGTTGGGTAGCACCCCAAGAATCTTCTGTCGCAGCTGCCATCCTCCAGATCCTTCCAGATCCGTCGGAGTCCCAGCTGGAGTACTCACACGAAGCAGTTACGCAGCTTCTAGAGCAAATCGACCGCCTCAATCACCTTCCACTCTCACGAACTTCGTCGATCTCTCGTATCGCCTTTGACTCAGTGAGGAGTCCTCCAATCGTGTATCTACGGTCCGAGCCCGGTACCCCCGCAATCGAGGTCTCGCCTCAGCCGGAAGACGTCGCATGCGTTTCAGGCCCAAACGGTGGGGAATCACGATCGAGAATAGCCGTAACCGTACTAAATGCCTTTCCAAGCAGATCATGCAGAAGTCTATCACTCGGTATCGCCTTCCCGAGTGCCACGCACCAATGCTCCTGAAAACTTGTCTGGTTGGGATCGACGAACGCCTGCTCGCCCAGCGGTGCCTCCACGGGTATTCTGGAAGACGTAGCTGCGATCCTTGTATGCAGAGAACTGCTTACGTTTGGTTCTTACATCGGTTGTATTAATAGGGCAGTTCTTTCCCGGCTGATCATAGATCGATGCTTCTGTTGGAAATTAGTGCCACCTTGTCTGGTAGTTGTTGACGCACTTGCATTCTCAAGACGCCGAAGAGCTGTAACCTCGTCTCCGAACCTAAGTGAACGTGCTCTTGCAATGCAACTCCGATGGGCGGCATGAGGGCTTCGAGATATGCGTCGTAAGTGCACAGCAAAATTTGAATCCATTCGAGTTCGTAACTTCCTGGCAGATTCAGCATCTGATGATTGGTCCTGTTGCGAAGCACGCTGAGTCACATCCAACATCAAGGCAGATGCAGACTTCAGCAGGTGATCCACGCGTTGCTTCTGCATATGGGTCGTCACCGAACGCGATTGGCTCATACTTCGCTCTTTTACTCCAAGACCTACCCGTCACAGGAACTGGAAGTTGTAAGTTGCTATCGCCTAATGAGAAATGACGTAGCATTTTGAACCCGAAAACCTCGGACACGAGCTCTTGGTTCGGTGTCCCGAAGATCCGCCACCGGTACTCTACTGTGCAAAAGCGCGACCTTGAAAGACATCATCAATCTGCTGATGATACATGTAGCCGGCGTAGCCGGCATCTTTGCTGCAAGCATGTCTTGACGAAACCGAATGAATCAGCATCGAGAGGCACACGAGCCTTGAGGCAAAGGGCAACATTTCAGTCGAGGCTAACTATGCCTGCAGATGATTTGATTGATGCGAGGATGGTGATGCGCTCTGGGCACACCACGGCAAGCTGGGTAAGTACAAGTAATGAACGTGTGAGGAATCCGTGTATAGAGCGCAGAATAAATATTCCGTCGGAATCAGGACACAAGCGGCCGGGATAAATAGATACAGCTCGTGAACGAAGGGGATAAATATTGCTGAAGGAGTGAAGGAAGTCATGCAAGAAGAGAGGACACTAAGATTGTACAAGACTGGATCCGGAGTAGATGGGGTTACAGAAATATAGAGTCGTTCCGTAGAGTAAAACGTCCGCAATACAGCAATACACACGCTTATTCATGTCCTGTTGAATGAAAGAAATTGCAAGATTAAGTTGTGAGATGTGGAATACCGTCCTAGCGGCGGTGACCACCGCCCGAACCGCCTTCGTCGGAGTACTCCTCCGCTTCTTCTTCGCTCTCTTCCTCGGGCTGCGATTCCGCATTTCTAGTGTGCACACGAGCGTGTCGTCGCATGTTGCTTTGAACACTGAAACTCCGACCGCAGCCTTCGTATGGACAGAGGTATGCTGCGTGAGAAGGCGATCACTTGAGCTACGGGTCAAGATTAAGTCTGAACCAATGTAAACTTACGTTTCTCTCCCGTATGGGTGTTGATATGGATCTGCGTCACGCAGCCTTGTCAATCATCTCCTTGCACATACAAGATCAATGCGCACCTTCAAACTACTTGGTCGTGTGAAGCCCTTCCCGCAGTAAGTACACTCGTAACGGTGCGGCTGGGCGCCCGAATTCGGAGTAGATTGCGATGTCATATCCTGCGAAACTCCACCGGAAGATGACCCAGCACCCGGCAGGGATGGATGTCGTCCGGGAGGAGGCTGCGAAGCATGGTAGGGATAGCCACCGTGCGCAGTTGAAGGATGACCGAATTGAGCATACTGCGGATGAGGAGAGCCGTGTACAGGGCCGTATCGTGAGTCTGACGCATTCCGACCATGATTAGCTGAGGACGCAGAGCGTGTCTCCTCCGGGTACGGTGGGTAGGAGCGGGAAAGGCGTGTGGCACTGGAGGCATATTGATCTTCGTTCAGAAGTTGACGGTTTGCAGCGTGAGGAGAGCCTCCCTGGGGATATCGCCCGCCCTGGGGAGCATGAACGGAACGAGACAGTTCCTCTGCGGACGGATTTAAATGGTTGAGGACAGCGTTAGACAAGACGGGGAAGTGTGCTGACCTCGGAACAGGTCTCGAATGGGCGGAAGAGTGGGCCGGTTGTCTCCTCGACCTCCTTGCTCCGGATATTGAGGGGAATGCCGTTGCGACATGACAGAGACAAGGGGAAGAGGAGTGAGGAGGACGGTGGGTATGATAGCACCGTAGATGCTCCAAACATATATACCGCCACTTATGTTGTGAGCCGCGCGTAGGGCAACCAACGGTACGGCAGACAAGATTTACACCGATTACCCTGACGATCCAATTGCCCGATCGCGGAACACGCATCAGGTAAGGCCTTGGCTACTGCAGCTTGAAAGCTGCAATGGTATCCAGCTGGTCCAGGCAGTGCTGCATCGATACTGATGGGAGTTGTGAGCGACGGTGAACAACACAACAACTGACGTGGCAACACGCACGAACAATGCCGGGTTATCGACACACGCTTGGATTTGGATGCCGTGCAGGCTGCTGTAGTAAAGTGTTGAAACGATAAGTGGATCTCCTCGTTGTACTCACGAGACATTCCAATAAGCGGCGGGCGGCGGGGTTTCCAACCTTTTCGAACTCGAGGGTGGAACGCGCGTCGAGCCTGTGAAAGCAACCAGGAATCGGGATCGGCTGTGCATCTCGGAGGATCGGGTACTGATTTCATTGAGGTCAACCGCCGGTACCTCACCAGAAAGGCGAATCATAGATCAAGAAGTCACCGATTGTGGCACTGTAGGCGCAATTTTGCCACCTGATGCTACCGCAACGAATGCAACCAAGATCTGCACACTGAGTTTGCACGTTCTCCGTTCGAGCCTTAGAAGTTTAGGACGACCGACACCTAGAAACGCAAAGATCGTCAATGTCCAAGGAGGAGACGGGAGCGAAGCGACAATGCAGCAGATCTGGGAAGGAGATCTGTGGTAAGCGACCTCAAACGCAGGTCAATCCTCCTTATATCGACTGTACGTTACCAATCCTTGTTGAGTATCAACATGATGTGTCAGAGCGCGGTCACAGAGGTACACAGGAAAACAAAAGCCGCAGCTCTTTGTACCCATGATCGTGACGTTCTCTGCCCGCCTCTCAAGCGTTCGCATCATCTTGAGACTTGACTTGGACGGTCATGTTGTGCTGCCCATAGCCTGCTCTGAAACATATCGCTACATTGAGATTGGCTGCGCTATACACTGCGCAACAAAACCAATATAGGTGATCAGCGTCGGCTTGGACTAGTAGTCTGCAACTCAAGGAATCCGGCAATAGTACAATTGAATGTTAATTGCCGTGTGATGTGCGAGAGGTCGATGACTGAAGAGAAAGCAATATCATTTTTACCACAGGCCTGGGAGTCAATTTTGTAGTATGAAAGTTTTGCGTTTAGCGAGAAACAGAGGTTGACAGGGACAATATGTGGGAGGTCCTGTATCATGATTGAGCTTCTACCCTTTGCGTCTCTTGCTCCGTCTTGGTTTTGAGGGAAAGAGCATGTAGTCCCGCAGCAAATTCATCTGATAGCGCCGCATAGATCATGCGATGGCGTTGCATCGTGTTCTGTGTAAACCTTTGAGCAACTGGACATGTGAGAGAGGCTAGATGGGACATATCCACTGACCTTCCCTGTGAAGGCATCGGAAACAACGCTAACGGAGAAATCTGAGTAACGTATGCAGGCACGAAATGCGTTATGAGCGTATGATGACAAGGTTGGCCAAGAGCACGTACGTGTTTCTCCACTTCCTCCACCTATGGCCTTCATGGGGGCATGATGCCGATGCTGCCATGAATCGTTGGATATAGACAGATCAACGGGTTGTAAAAGGTCTGAGAGCTGTGCGTAGCATGACGTGCCGATGGAACAAGATCCCCGGTCAACACAGTGAGCATTCCGGATGTGGTAACATATGTTACAGACCTTGGTACGGATCGATTGTTCGATAGGACCAGGGATCTCCGAGCCTTGTCCGAGGGCATTGTGAGTCGACATGGATAATGTCTGAGTTGCAAGAAGAGTGCGCAGAGACGAGGCAGAGAACGTGTGAGAGGCAGAAACGATGCCTCTCAGCAGCATCAACGGCAGGGTGCGGGCAACTCAGATATCTGAGTTCTAGCTGAAAGTCCGAGGTAAGCCTAAATCCTGAGAAGAGATGTTTGGGTGAGAAAGACGAGATTGCATCAACATGACTGCCAGCGGAGGAGGACTTACGACTCCGAACACGAGTGTCCGAGTTCAAAAGCTGCAGCCGCGCCTGCTCCGAGCCATTGCCGAGCCATGGTTACCGGCAACACGTGGATCGCCGCCAATGGCCGGGATCGGCCCGGTAGACCCCTTCGTCTGCCAGAGATTCCCGTGATCGTGCGAAAGCCCGAACGCGGCATTCATTGCATTGTCTCCTTTGCCTTTTCGCGTTCATGTGCATTGTTCTTCCCTTGTCCTCACCGATGATCCCTCTTTGTCCACCGTAGCTTCGTCTTCTCTGTTCTCCTTCTCCTCTATCCACCGCTTTCGATGCACAGTCCCATTCCTCAAGAAGTTATCATTCGAACTCCGTACTACGAGGCGTTCAACTATCCCTCACGGGATAACGTTGTGGTCATCAAACTCTTTGACCACCCGAATGCCACTGACGCAGTCCCCGGTCGATACCCACCGCCTACGCAAACGGACAGTCGCGCCAAATCGGATGGTTCGGTTGATTATTACGCTGAGGCAGACGAGGACGGTCTCAATCGGTGGAAGCGGATTTTGGGCCAGATTGTTGCAAAGCATGTAGTGAAACCTGCTGTAGAGGGGCGAGGTCATCGGTGTACGTGTGTCAGTGTACGCAAATCTGTCACAATACTGACCTATTGATAGGGACGTACGGGATTGAGCAAGGCGTATTGCTCGACTTCCCAGCTGGGTACAAACTGTTTGTGCATCGTAAAGGAGACCGACATATACCACGGAAAGATTACTATCTTATGGGTAAGTACCAATCAATCTTATACAAAGCTCTGGGAGCTCATCCTCTTGCAGGGTCACAGTTTGCACGAACATTTCGATCCCCTCAAGAGTTCCTGTTCCACCTCAAGTGGCTCATGGAAGGTCGACCACTGAAAGCGGATAACACGCGCGACTGCACGTGCTGTTACTGTGATTCTGCCGCTACTCAAGGCGACATTTCGCGACGTTATCATTTGGGACTTCCACCCGAAAGACCAGAGAAGAAAGCGGAGCAGGGAGAGAAAGGGAAGAAAGAGGGACAAAAGAGACAGTCACGTCGATCGTTGCCGCCCCTCGTCATCCAAGCCAAAGATTACACTCAACTGAACAGTAACACACGCTCTCCTGCCTCAGGATGAAGTTCAGGATAGGTCACACCTCCACCGTTTTACGCCTTGTTTTTTGCGTCCCATGATCTTCGTCGGTTGTCGTCTTGTCTTGTTTTCTCATGTCTCGTGTCTATTGTTATACTTCGTCGTTGCTCAATCACCTGTACCTGCGGATTCCTACCATAATATTGATACTTTACTTCACATCCTACGACTGGGAGACCCTCTCCGCTGCGACGCGACATGTCACGTATCGTCACGCGTGACCGCACGCGCGTCGCGGCGTGCCACGTGACGCTCACTGTGGCGTGATGCAAGACGTTTTTGCTCGCGCCTGACGATCATCCCGACGTCCATCATCGTTGTCGACACAGGTCCTTCACTCATTGCCCACGACCGCCCTTTATGTCTGCGACAGATGGCCTGCGGACCGCGCAACGAGAGATGGCCGCCAACCAGCGTAACCTGGTCGACACCTGTTTTGAAGAGGGGCAATACGAGACCGGTATCTACGTTCTCGACAGCCTCAGGAGCCCTACGGTGAAACCTGCAGCGTATGTATCCTTGCATCGTTTTACGCCAACTGTGTTTGCTCATATTGTTACAGGACGCACATTCGCCAACTGTTATACCTTGCACTCTATCCACCGCCGGACGTGGTGGACACAGATGCCAACACTGCAGGACCAGATGGCACCCTGCCTGCGTCCCCGAGCAAACTCGGAGCCAAGCACCAACGCTCCGCGCTCATCCCCTCGGAGGCGGCATCTCACGCTGCTGTACGCTTACTCGAGGCTTTTACTGCGACAAATTCGCCGGACGCACTCACACGAAGTTTACCGAGCTACCCGACGGATGCAACGAGCCATGACCACAGATGGATAGATGGAGACGACGAGGACTCTTTCATTGCGAGGCAATCACAAACTGTCAGGGCTGCTAAGAGCTGTTGGGAGCTATTCAGAGAAGGGTTTGTAAAACCGTATGCAGCAGATGCATCTGCGCCCGTGACGAATGGTCGAAGACGGCGTCAACCTGCAGCGGAACCAGACGAAGACGAAGAAGATGACGAGTACTCGCAACCGTCTCCTGTCGCACCGCACGCTTGGCCAGTGCTCAAATGGTTCATTGCGCTTCTTGAGAAGGAAGAGTCCGTGCCAAGGGAAGATGGAGAGCGTGAGTGTTCATCTTTGTCCGAGACGGCGCAGTCAATCTTACAAGTGTCTGTGCAGCCCGATACTCTGCATGTTTACTTGCGCAGATTCCGTCTCCGCGAGCGGCGGCGGACAGAAGGTGGGACGCCTCCGCTGCGCTCGAGGTGGTCATCTTCTGCATGAATGACGAAAATCCTCATTGGCGGAACTTGGGAGTGAGACTACTCACTCTGGTTCGTAGCTATGCTTTTCCATCCAGTATGTTCTGCAATGATGAATTCTTTGCAGTTGATCAATCTCACCGCAACGAGTCACATTGAACTCCGAACTTTTCTGGCGGTAACATTCAACAGATTGCAGACCGTCTCTGAACCCACTTTAGCATTGTTACTGTCTATGATTCCTCAGTCGCCGCCAGCGCTTCTATTCAAACTGGCATTCTGCAAGCATATCCTTCAGGGTAACTCGAACACTTCGGCGAAGCCAAAACCTAGACCTCAAACTCGAGCAAAGCCCATCCGATCGAAGCCAAAGAGTCCCAACGGATCTACCAGCAATCAACCTTCTGCCGACGACTCTCAAACCCCTGCTCTGGACGGACAGGGCCCCGCAAGCGTCGCATCGCGCTATCCTCGAGTGTCCTCGGCTGACGTCTTGAGTTTGCTGGACAGCGCCACGCCTCGTGACCCCAAAAGCGTCGTCGACACTCTACGCGTCCAGTTTGAGCTTGTGCTCACCTTTGCGACGATTCAGTCCCAAGCCGATGACCAGACCCGCGACACCAAATGGTCTCAGGTGCTGTCAAGCGGTGAACTTACGGCCTCCGTCGAGCGCGTTTTCGCGCTGTCCGGCCGCGCAGCACAGAGCGAGCAGACGAAGGACGTGGAGATGATGAAGACCATCTTACTCACTATTGCGAACAGTGATGTTGATCAAGCGTAAATGTGCAAGGTATGTCTCAAGATGCCGTCAATGTCATCATCGCGACAGAGAGATTATCTGACAGGTGGATTCGCTTGCTTGTGCCTGCATTTACGAACACAGCCGTTGCAATGTCATGGATTATCGACTACACTATGTGGTCGTTGCCGGCCCGGCTACGTCAATCTCGTCCTACAGTCGCCTTGCACGCTGCCATTTCCCGGTCAGACGACTACCACACCACGTTTGACATTTCCGCGGAAGGCCTTGGTACCGAAGACAGTCATACTATCAACATACTATGCTGAAGATTCTCTTGTTGTCCCTGACGGCTGGAGACACTCGCACCGCGGGGATCGGGAATCACGATGGGCAGATCAAGAGTTGAGGACATCAAGTTGTGCATAGTGTAGTTACGCCTATCATCCCTGCGAGCAATGCGGGCTGTACATTCGGCGTCGGTCTACTGCTATTGGGATGCGGCGGTTATTGCCCGACATCTTCAGATGTTTGCACCGCCAGTCTCCCTGGCACTCTGTTCCTTGAAGCGGCAGATGACTGGTAGAGAGCCAAGGGAATGTCGCCTATGAAATGTATGCCTCCAAAGCCGCCTACGTAGTAGATGCTCTGCATGTGATACGTAAGTATGTATAAGGTTGCATTGCAATAGTACGGGACAATGTATCACTCACATGGGGATCAAAACGAGCCCAGAATGCCTGCACGAAATTCAAACAACGAGAACAGGTCGCCATCAGCGAAACGCGACATGACCAGGAGATAGACGAGGGACGGCGGGCCGCCTCGGACGCCGCAAGGCAAGAACGAAGTTACTCACTGCATGCGAGTTCCCGCTGGGCAACCAGTGCCGCGCATCGGGATGATTCTGCACATAGCATGCTTCAATCAACTCCCTGTCTGGAGTGGCATCGACGTCGTCGAACACGGTGACGTTGCCCATCAGAGAGACGCGCGCCCGACTCGCTGCGGGATGCTCAGAGGCGACGGTGATAGATGCGACACGGCCTTGCGACGCTAGGATGTTCTTGCTATGACGGGCGATTGGCATAAACAGTAACGTCAGCGACCCGTTCTCATGGCAGCTGTGTGTAGACCAGCGGGCGGATAGGGTTCAATCGCCATCGTGCATTGGATTGTAGAGTTATTATGTGAAGAGCCCGAACGTCTTGTCAGCCTGCACGGTGTTCTGCGATGATATGCTGAGCTTTGAGAAACTTTACCTGGCATAATACTCCTGAAGCGCAAAAGGCTCGTCTAATGTTCAAATGAAGATCGAATGTCAGTTGGCATGGAATGAAGAGGAGCTCGAGGTACACACGTACTGGCCAATGTGGGATGCCCGGCTGGATGTATGGTAGCCATAGTCCCGACTGATGACGGCGACAGATCCACTAGTTTCCTAGCCAGCCTAGCTGATGAGTGTAGAGATGAACGCACAGCACGACACGGAAATTCGGGACAGAGTGGGTATACAAACCTGCATCGTAGACGCTTTCCTCTGCTCTTGCGCCGTGCAATAACCCAAGCAGTCCAACGGTTACAGATGTGAGATAGAATATAGGTAGTTTCATATTTCGAGTGGTTTGTTGCAAGAAACACAGGGAGTCCTGAGGCCTGGGCACGGGCACGGTGAAGGACGTGAACGAAGGTGTCGTATTGGCAAACTGAGCCGCGACCCCTAGGGCGTCTTCAGGTTGCTACTCGATAGGCGTCGGTCATCCTGTTTTCACATGGGTCTCCACGAACAGCGTGCTCGCATGTATTCACATTCACACATGCATTCATAACAAGCTACCAGTGCATCGTCTTCGAATTACTTGCAAACATTCCTGTGCCGATGGAGACCTCCGCCTACCGTGTTTGCCAACGGACAACACACGGCGCGTTTTACAGGTGTGTCAATGAAGGAACGAGTCTAAGTGAATAATAAATTACATGGTACCATAACCATGATCCTTGCCATCACCAGAATCGCAAAATGGCTTTCTTTGCTCGTCACGGAAGACTTCTGTCAGGACTTGAATGGGTTATGTCATGGCCAAAGTTCAAGAAGCGTGCGTGCGTCCACGGTGCCTGATATCAATCACCCTCACTAAGCTCTTCTTCCACGACGTCTGACTCTTCCAAGACATCCATGAGATCACCATCGTCTACACCCGTATGGTCTTTACCCTGAGCTTCTTGCGTTTTCCACATCTTGGCAAGAAATTCTGGCGTACTGGCATTTTCAATCCCTTTGTCGTCTCGTACCTTGATGAACCGCGGGAAGCGCAGACTCAACCCTCGCGCTGCCGAAACTAGACCCAGCGCAGCGACAGACACAGGACTGATCGTGATACTGGATGAAGTCGAAAGGTCAAATAAACCAGACGTCAGGAGTGCAGGGAAGAGCGGAGTAGGTGTGATAGATTGGCACGTACTCTGCTCCCCGTATCTCCCATACTTCTTGGGGCTTGAAGTACACTTCAGGCCTCAAACCTAAGCAACATCGAATGAGATGGTGAGCCCTTGCAACTCACGTCAAGGATGATTGGCACTCACCTCCAGTTTCACACTCGTAGTCCCAACGCGCCTCTCGCGAGCAAGTTTCCGAATTCTCTGGATAGCGTTCACGCAGGTCCTGAAGATGCGAGCACGTCACAGATTACAGTGAGTCCCGAAACTGCAAAGAGCGCAACTATGCTATTCTACCTTGTAAAATACGTCTGTGAACCCTATACACAACGTCAGCGATCGGGTGAACGACGTGCCCAAAAGTCCATCAATCAAGAACAGAGACATGTACTTACCTGACATACACTTGCAGACGGCGACTAGTTTACCAGCGTCTGGATCCCAGAGCGCAAGCAAGATAGGACTCCACCACCTGTGAGATGATTTGAGGCCATCCTCGGTCAGCCGACAGCTCGGATCTAAGAGGATGAAGGGTTCCGCGACGTACTGTGCTTTGCGCCCGTTACCGTGCCATGCGCCAATAGGAACGAGGTCAAGACTGTCACCGAGGCCAGTGACATAATCTTTTTTCAACTTCAACCAGGCAGATGTGCGTTTATCTGTACGAGCACTGAGATGATTAGGTATTCATACGATAGTAACGGCACACCCACTGACCTGGCTCGTATGTTGCAGGTAGAGGCTTGCGCCGAGTTTTATCTTTCTTGCTCTTCGGATCTTCTAAGATGTCACCGCTATCTAAGAGCTAGAAATACAGCAGGCGTGAGTACGTTGAACACTGCGCGGTGATGACGAGTCTGTCTTCACCTTGATCATAAGCCCTTCGGTGCGATTATTCAATGCTAATTCCCAGAACTCTTCCAACGCTTCTCGACCACTTTCGCTTTCACAGCTCTGGACATGATCAAATCGGGCCATGGTGACCTCTTGGGGTGTAATAGGCGGAAATCGCGAGCGCAAAAGCTGTCTACGTTCACGAAATGGCTGTTGTAGTAGGATCTAGACGATGGTATCAGTCTCTGCCTCAAACATGAATGATGAACTACTGACTTGGCCATCCAAATACATGATGTCGAAAGCAAAGACGCACACCGTGACCTTCACATCATCTATGCGAACGTCCCGACGAGCCCTATTAGACAGCTCTTGGAAACTTTTCAAGCTGCCGTCGGCCGGGTCGATGGCCACGATTTCAGTGTCAAAGATGAATGACGTGGTCTGGGGGGACGTATCGAAGATGTGCTTAACAAGAGAAATGATGTCTGGGTACTGTAGATGGCAAACGGGTCAGCTCATACGTCAAACATGAACTGCGCACTTCTAACTGACTTTGTCGGTCATGTCCTCTAGGTGTCGCGAAAATAACTTCACGGAAGCTCCTTTACCCTGCAACTCCCTGATTGCATGTATCTGGGCTCGTTGACCATCATATTTGAATTCAGCTGAGAACGGCAGCTGACCCAGTCTGTCGTAAATTTCGTCCAGCGATCGTGTTGGAGAACCTAACGTAGGAAGCAGCGGGATTCCTAAGAGATGCAAAGTTCGCTTGTTAGAGCAAATCCGAGATCCGATAGCATTGCAAGAAGGTTCTTCACCTACGCTCAACGGCAGACACTCAGCAAGACCATCAAGACCAACCTCAAGAAGGGCCGGGACGATCTGGTCGTAGTTTGGACGCTGGACATATACTTTCTTTATCAGGGCTTCGGCAGTGATGTATTTTGCATTCAATTCCTCTCTACTTTGGTCTGTCACTGCTTTCTTGATGTCAGGAGGTGGAGGTTTGATAGTGCGTATGAGTTTGGTTGATGCGTAGAAAAGGGACTGCGGAGTAGGCGTATTGATAAGGGTCGTGGGAGGAGTCAGGACCATGGCTCGTGCAAGAGCAGTAAGAATAGAGGTACGGACAGCGCCTACGCGCAAGTTCATGCAGAGTGTTCGGACAAGGTATCGAGTTTCCTCTCCCTTTGCCGCGACGAGAAGCTTCTCCACGATGGATTGCTTCTGCTTCGCTGCACCTTGACCCTTCGCATTTGCGATCTTTAGCAAAGAATCGTAGACTCCAGTGACAACTAGAGGCGGATGGGGTATCAGTGTCCGTACGTTGGACTTAGCCTCGAACGCAACATCTCCTGTAGTTCACAAACGTCAGCTAAGCGTCATGCACAGATATCCTGGCGCGTACCTGGATCTCCTGTTGCGTTGTAGAGTCGTTTCAGCGCAACAGATGTAAGTCCGGAGACATGCTGAATGGCCTTTGAGATGACAGAAGGTCCCAACCCCAGTTCTAAGGGCGAATATGGAGGAGAGAGCGAATTAGAAAGGAGATACAGTGCCGGTAAAAGGGATGCAGGATGATATTTGATTATGGTTCTAAGTGAGTTCGTCAATGTGTTCGATATCACGATGCGGGAGCGAGTTTGCGACAGCGTGGAAAGCGTATGTGCGAGGAAGGAGTACGGTGCGTGTGCGCCATCAAACCAAGGAACAACTTCTAGGTCGTAGAGCGGGGGGTCCACCGTGAGCGATCTGTAAGTCACAGTATCTGTGGGGCCGACATTGCAGAGGAAAGCTGGGGCTGCAGGACCAGGTCGCGCTGGCGACACTGGCGTAGTAGAGGAAGGGGTGCTTCGATATGAGCGACCTGATGTGCCTTCCCCCTTACTCCCTGAGGGACCCATCTGGGGTTCGTCGTCGTCAAGGAGGTCAACATCTATCACTTCGAACTGCGCGGACGCCGTGGAAGCACCTGTCACGGACTGACGAGGACCTCCCAAATTCAGACTCTCCGAGCCAGCTTCAAAGCTCTGTGCCGAGCTTTCAGCAATCTGTAGTCCGTTAGGGTCCGCTAATGGAGTATTGAATGGTTCAGCGGACCGAAGAGGTGCGTTTGAACGGGCAGAGAACGATTCCTTTGCTTTGCCGTTGCTGGGCAATTCTTTTAGATCGTCAGGTCGTGCAGAACGACGAAAAAACGCATCAAGATTAGCTTGATTGGGATCCGATTTTACTTTCTTCTTCAATGGGGAGGCACTAGCAGATCCAGATGACTGCCGTTTGGACATGGAGATACGTGGAGGTCTTGCGCCGGTTGTGACACGCCGGGCGATGACTCGGAGACTAAAGGCTTGGGCTGAAAGCAAACGAGGGATGAAGTCCAGTGCAGCAAAGTGAAAAGTAGGTCGATGCTAGTAGCGCAGCAACAACAGAAGTGGGAGTAGTAGCAGTCGACGCCAACAAGGAGCACTCGCCGGATGAGCGGGAGTAAGACGCGACGGACTGCCTTTCTGGGAACACAGCATGTGACGCAAGCACGGCCCGGGAGATGCCGATGCTTCCTCTCCTGCGCCACGACGATGGTGGTGGCGGAGAGATTAGGATTGTGGCAATCTCCAAATTCTACTGCGATTCCGATCTCATACAGCAGATACAGTATCGATTCTATCGCCCTCTTCTATCTCTCACAAAGCACCCATTCAACACGGATGGGAAGCGGATGCTCCCCACAATGATCGCCCTCTTGACAGAGCAAGTTCGTCCGAGCTTCTCTGTGGTTCACAGGAAGCGCTGCCTCACAACGAACACTCACTTCGTTCGTTCGTTCTATGCTGCATTTGTCGCTTGTTGTTTTCATTCGAGTCATCTCAAAGCATCACAGCGATAGCGCCTACTAGCCCTTCTGGACGCGTGCCTCGAAGCCCATGTTGAAATCGGGTTAGTGCTCATTTACGACCACCCGCGCATAATAACCATCAGTCTCCGGGGCGAGCCCTGCCTGACCAAATCTAAATGCAACAGACTTGGCATTCAATATTCAGCTCTCGAGGTTCCCATGTTCACCAAAGACCCAGCTCAGCCGTATCACGCATCTCATGAGAATCCGAGAAGTACTGTATGGTCAGCCCCTCTCAGCTGATCTTTTACGGACGCGCATCCGGACAGTGAGCCACGCTGCTCCTCGTAGCGGAATGCAGATAGGCGTGCGATATGCATACATCACTCCTACGAACAACAGATCGAGCGGTGTACAAAACGATCCAACGATATTCACGATCTAGATCAAGACCATCGTGCCGCAACTTGCACCCTATTTCGCATCGTCTCTGATATTCTGAAGACAATAACGCCTATTGACGAAGTAATTGCTTCAGAGCTCTCGCCCAACATCATTTTCTCACTTGTCCATAAATCGTATAGCATGCTTGCCCTGCCAGATCAGCAAAACGATGTAGTTGCGACTGACGCAATGCAGAACAAGCTTGACAGGATCAGGGGACTCAAACATCCCTCCTAGAGCAGACCAAAGACTCAAATTTACTCAAAGAGAGCGACCAACGGAACAAAACGAGATCGGGCGCGTTTCGGAAGCGGTACTTGTTCTTGTAGATGCTATCGGCATGGGAGGCCACGGAGCCCGACAAAGATCGGGCTCGAGGCCTCCGGAGGGTACTCTCTCCAAGCAATCGAGCTCGTACGGAAAAACATGCGCCTCACGAGAACATAATTAACGGGGCAGTTTGACGATCCCCTGATCGGCTGAGCTGCTTAGCATCTCGCGTTGCTCATTCGCCGGCAGTCTGCTCACCTAGACCGCAAAAACCCAATCTCTACGTGATACTGAACGCCCAGGTAATCTGGGACCACCGGGAAATTTCAACACGTAGAGCTCCGTTTATTAGGCTTGTCGGTCCATCCGCCTGATGACCACGTCTTGATGCAGTAGTGTGGACCGTTGATTTAAACGTGATGCTGACTGAAATAGTCATATTGAGGGCTGAACGCTGGCAATTGCGATGGCATGCTTGTTAAATGCGTTCTTTGAAATATGCCCATGCTATTTACTGGTAAATTCGCCCTCTGCGGAGTCTACAGGAACGTTACTTGCGTCGGGCGCTGCGTTTGCGCTAGCTCTTTATGGTTCATAGACATCATTCATTCTTTTGACAGATCAAGCCAGAGGCACCAAACCGAATTTTGATTTGCTTTCTGGCCAATCGACGGACATGCCGTTCGAGACATATTTTTCATCCTGTAAGTGATGATGATCTATGGAGGGCTTTGTGGCAGTGAGTTGTGCCTGAGCAGGATTACGACTAGCCTCGAAAGCATTGGCCGGATACTCAACTAGCACTGCAGCGGTTATAAGACGAAGGCTCAGAAATGCTTCGACTCTGCAATCTCGTACCCCGCCCGGAATGTCTGACAGACGATCCCAACCCATTCCTCCGAATCCGAACGCCGTATACAACATGTCGCAGCAATGGGACAACGCACCCCAATACCAGTCCGGATATCCTGGCACTGGTCACTTTCCGGCGTCGTGCAATCCACATCCGTCACTCCGAAGCCACAATACCGCCATCTCTCAACACCAACACGGTTCCTCGTCCTACGACATGGGCGCGCACGGCGGCCAGATGGTTGACTACCAATCCTCACACCCCTATTCTCATGACCGATCGTCCTCCGTGTCTGCGATGCCGCAAAATGCATATCAAGCCGTAGACCGTCAGGGGATGCCCATTCCGGTCCCGACAGGACGAGCCCACGCACATTCGCAGTCGCACTCGCCGTCTCATTCATATTCGCCCCGATCCCATTCCCATTCCATCTCCTCGCATCCTTACGCCACACCTTCGCCATACTCCCAGCATTCTCCGCATCAGGGCTCCATGTCGAGCATACCCGCCTCGCAGTATCCTCCACAGGTTGCCTTCAATCAGCAGGGCGATAGTTCGCAGTACCCCGCATCACCACAGCGACCGTTCTCTTGCGATATGTGTGCGCTCTCGTTCAACCGACAGCATGATCTCAAACGTCACCGCGACACCCATACTGGAGAGAAGCCGTTCCTTTGCAACGGAGGATGTGGGAAAACGTTCACGAGGAAAGACGCACTGAAGCGACATCAGGTACGTGTGCTCCAATGGCTTTTCTTGCCGCTGCTCACGCTTGTCACTTTCAGCTTGTAAAGCGCTGCGGTGTAGACGAATCAACATAGTATAGGGACAGCTAAACATGTAAGTCAGCTCCATCTAATCTCGCGACTTGGTTTGACCTAGTTGGCAGATGGTACATACCTGCTAATACCCTCCGACTACCCTGTTCACCTACTTCATCGCCCATCGTCTATCACACTGTGTCAAGATGGATATCGGGAGGATTGTATCGCATTATCTTTGTAACATACTCTGGACTGCACTGTAAATCATGTAGCGTCGTCAGCATACATTTTACATCGTTATTTTTCATCAACTGGACATCATGTACCTTAGCATACACGCCTTCTAAGCCTGCTCCTCCACGCCCTCGATTTTGCGCTCCAATATCCATGCATCATGAGGGACGAGTTTCTTGTAGTAGTTTTCGTGGACTGCGAGCTCCTTGAAGCCGTGACGCTCATAGAAAGTTTTGGCCGCACCATTGGATATCTGAACGTGCAAGTAGATCGAGTCGATCTTAGGTGCCAGATGAGTGGCCGCCGCAGTGATGACCTGCTTGAGGCTTTGAGAGCCCAATCCTCTCGAGCGATAGGGCTAGAGACCGAATCAGGTATATGTTTCAAGTATACTAGTGTTTGATTGACGTACCGCAAGGACACCCATAGTCATCAGATACAGCTTCGTGATCCCGTCGGTGGTCTCCAGCCTACAACAGATGGTCCCTACAGGTATATCATTGTAGTATACTGTGAAAAATGTAGTTTAGGTGAGGCTGAGTCGGAGAAAGGAGCAAAGTAGACGGACCAAGTTTACAGAAGTCTTCTGTCTCGGGCAGAAGGATATCTTGATAGAACTTTTCGCTGTACTTTATGGGAAACAGTACAGAATTGAGCTTCCGTACAGTCCCTGCAGATCATCAAGGTTTAGAGCAGGTGCTATGAGGTCAAATAGAGAACGAACCGAGGTTATTTGGCGTTAGGGACGCGAAGGATATCCGGGGTTGTGAGTGTGGCAAGGACGACATGGAAGCGTGGGAATAGGCGACGCGTCGACCTCGCTCAATATGGGCGACTCCTTTGATAGGACTCTCACCCTCGTGCCCTCGTGCACGATGCATTGCTATGGTAAGTCTTTCCTCAATACCTCAATATAATCGCTTATAAATTATGCGCTCATTCTCGTCTCTTGTCATCGTGCTTTTTAGAAGCTCTGTTGGGGTGCTATTGCAGCTCGTCTCGAGTCGAATGCACATGGCACATCGTCTGCACTGTGCAGTATAGCAGGCGGGGTCAACATGTGATCCAACGTGTGTCACGGCGCACATTTTTTGAGCCAAAAAGGCAAGATGCGCGTCCTTACCGTTATGAAAATACGCAAGTTGATGCTACGGTAGGTAGGAAGGCGTTCGCGTCAGGTCCAGGTTGTCGAACACACTCCACAGTCTTCCAAGAGTACGCTTACCAAAGAATTTCCTTCAGATTGATAACTGCTAGACACAGCCAGGGCACAGGCTGAAGCTCGGTCAGCACAACCAGTGCAGCGGCTCATGTACCATCTGCCAGTCAAGACTCGGACCATCTGCTGTCCACCGTTCGCCGAATGACATGGGCCGAGCAGCGGCTGCTTACACCTCGAGGCACACAGACCTGGAGTCAGCAAACACAGTAACAGAACCTAAGGCCTTATCGGCTGCAGTCCGGTACCCACAGCGGCACAATGGCCAGCGTCAAGAAGTCATCAATCTGTACAGTCGATTTCACGATCTTCCTGGAATGTCGGTCCTCCCTTGGAAAGTACGGTGGTGGCTTCGATCGCTGCTGATCTGCGGAAAGGACTCGGTAACAATACCAACTACCGAAGCATCGGAACTGTCTATCGCTGACCATCTTGCTTTGGTCTAGCTCTTGAAATTTTGAAGGAGACGCACCTAGATAACCTAAAGCAGCGATTACATCAAGACTGCGCTTCTGGGTCTCTTTGTGTATTCAAAGAAGCCGGCAGAGCTCAGTCTGTATGCCGCCTGATACCGGGACAGCAATGCGTCTCTCTCGCCTTGGACAACATGTTGCCTGCATTGGACTTAACTGACTATAAGACGCCCTACTCCATCAAAGCAACGCGTGAGCTTTCGTTCACATTGCGACGGTGATTTACTCCAAAGGGCAGAGACAGCCGTGCGTGCCGTGATACCGTACCTATACCTTACTTATGACCATTATTCCACCGCCGTAGGACGTTGAACCAGAAGTGGAGGGTTCAGCCTCATTTCGCTGAGGTGTATATCGCAGGCGAGTCATGTGCCTACCGATTGTTCGCCCGTGATACTGAAACTGAATACAAGTGATATGCAAGCACAATCCGCACCGTTCGATTTAGCGCAGCCTTCACCAGTGCCGGACTTCATGGTGCTCCGAACTCGCAATACATCAGACACCTGGACATGCGCGGATCTCCACTCTCCAATAGTCGGAAGGCGAAAAACCGTCACATCCCCAGTTCTCCTCGTGGGAGCACCTTCCAGGCTGCATAGCAACATTGCATCTTCTCAGTCAAAAATTTTCAACCTGGACACGATTGAATACTGTCCAAGGCAAGGTTTCCAACTTTATCTGGCATCTGCATTCATAAGAAGTGTTCTGTCTCACCTATGTACATGACAGGCTCTTCTCGCTCTCTCACCGTTGTGCTCAACACTGCTCAACATCATTGTGGGCTGAACCGCAAATGGTCGCCCCTTTCGGTGCATGGGGCTGTAATTATTCTGCGTGTTTCGCATCAACGTGAAACCTTTGCTGACGTCCTGTACTCGCGCCCTATACAGTTCTGCAGCGCACCAAACGTTACCTCTTGTCCACATTGTTGCGTCGCTTCGCATCTGGACCTAGCCCAACAGGCCTCTCCTGCACGCGGGTGACCGGATCCAGACTTGTCTCATACTCTCTAGAATTTCGTCTATGGCGTTGATGATTGGCTGAAACTTTCACACAACAGCTTAGAACGAGGCGCACGAATACGGACTTTTCGATGCGCAAGCCAGCCCTTTCGACCGGTGTCCACCCGCCGAAAGCTCTGGAATCCAATGACTGTACTACCGGGACGCTCCTCGCCGCTCTGGCTCTGAGCCCGCTGACTCCTGGTTGACTTCGCTGAAGCACCTCTCATACCCTTCAAGGTCATGAGTACGTTATCCAACAGATTGAAGCCCATCTGGCAAGTTGCCCACCAGAAGTCCACGAGAGAACACTGTGATGTAATGTAACATTGAAGCAAGATAATAGCAACGACAATATGACGTGAGACGATACATTAAGCAGAGTGAGATGATAGCGCAATGCAACGGAAGTAGGGATGCGACGGGACAGTGCAGGATATCATGAGTACAACATGCGAGGGGGATGAATGCTGGGGAATCGTGGAATCGTGACGGTGAATGATGATATGGTGGATGTTGATGACAGTGGGGGTGGTGACAGCAATGGGCAAGATACAAACAGGCAGATAAAGTCCTTTTCATTCGCTCCTCTCTTCTTCTCTTCCGCTTTCGACGAGTCAAGATTGATGATCAATCCGGTTTCCTCGTCACCAAGAGCTTACTTGCGGGTACTTGATACATTGACTGAGACACTCCATTGTAGTGGACGTCACGATTGCGTGTGTAGGGTGCGGACGACCTCCAAACGGACGTTGAAGGTATAGTCGCTGAAGATAATTCTTCGCGTCAATTGTGTGATAAAGGCAGGAACGAAAGGGGTGTGCTCTTACCAGAACGTCGATCGTGTTCCTACAACGTCGAGAACTTGTTCCGCTGGCTGATGCTCCCCTTGTTCTTGTTATGGCCTCGCTTCTTTTGCGGAGGGCGCTGGTCGAGTTTGACCAGATAGACGTCATCAAACGTCCGGAAGACGCAGCGGCCGCGGTCATCATGCTCGGCCAACGTGACCCAGACGCAGTGCCATCTGCCTTCCTCCTTAAACTTGAACGCAAGCGCAGCATGATGCTGCACCCACTCGCTCTCCTTCTCTCCCAGCTGGAAGGCGCGATCCGCGAGGCTGATTATGGCCGCCTGGGAGATGGTATAGTCCGCGTTCCCTGTACCGTGCTCCAGCGCGTGAAAGATGGATTCGAGAGCCGGGTTGGTCTCTATCTCCTTGGGTAAGCCAGGGTACGCAGGATTATAGCCATCCACTCTGATCTGATACTGAGTGTTATCAGTGAAGTATAGAGTGACCGTCGGGTGCGCGCTCGAGCGAGATATTTTGCGGAGGACCTTGCCGACGAGGTCGGTCGGTGGGGTGCCAATGGGGTCGAGCTTAAGAGACTCGCGTTTGAGTCGGGCATTTTCCACGTTGAAGGAGGGGTACGAGCTGTAGGAGGGGAAGGAGGCCGAGATTGGAGTTTCAGGCGCCTTGGAGGTCGTGACGGAGATGGGCTGCGAACATGCCGCGACGTGTGTGGCGGCCCCTGCGTCCGGTTTGGCACCAGGAGACATACGAAAGGACGGTGTGAATGAGAGAAGACGTGATTCAGTTGAAGGATTTACAGCGAAGGGGTGGAAAGGAAGGTATAGGCATGAAGGTCGTAGTGGGAGGAAGAAGGCCACTGCAGTGTCGGACGCGGCGTGTCTGTGATTGCGCTGAACGCCCACAGCCAAAAATACGACCAAACACATGGCACAATGGAGATCTTTCGGCTAAATAGAAATCTGCACAATGGCCTCGCAACGAAACGACGACTATTCACTGTCTTGGCGACACCCGCTCATTGTCCTCCAGCTGCTCATGTTTGGGCTCCATGCTAGGCTATTATTGCGATGTGCGTATCCAATTCAGGTTTTCACGTGCAACATCCCCTCCCTCTCAATATACAGTGCGCCATGGCGAAGCGATATCGATGCCAGTGTGAAGTCCGCGACACAAGGAAGAGTATCTGGGCTCATGTACCAGCTTAGACGCGTCATTATGTCTGAGAATCGTCTAGTCACCGCCGATTGTGTACCGTGCGCGCGAAGACAACGTGCTAGTAGTATAGTGTACCGAAAGGCAGAATCTTGAGAGGGATAGTCATTGTGGAATGGGCTGCGTTGCGTAGTCCTTTCGCAAGAAGATCTCGATACAGATCCTAAGCTCCGTCACAGTTCGCATACAACGTGAAGCGGGCGTATCACTGATTGCGATTCCATTGTTCAGTCATGAACTCCTAGGGGATAATCAGATGGGATACTCGTAAGGAGAGCGGACGAAATAAGACTAGTTGTATAATGATGACCTACGAGTCTTGATCAAGTCGAGACATGGCGGGACCTGTTTGTTGTCCAGCAAACGTATTCTCGTGAAGACGAATGCCGGGCATCAAGAAGAAGTAGGTCATGTGCCGCCTTGAACACTCGCAAGGATTGACGTGCTGCAGCTGTAGACTACAACCTCATACATCGAGATTCCGGTGAAAGGTCAAGGCAAATCCTGGTCGCTGCAACGAGGACGGTAGTCGGCGCGGAACATAAGCGTGGTCGAGACGCCACAGTACATAGTAGGTATCACCATATCAGAGAACCTCGGCTCGTGAAGCAGATACGCCATATGTAGATCCGTCTCGGACACTGGCAGTGGCGGATGACGACGCGTGCGGAACCGAAGTCCTTGCGATTTCGCGGTCCGAGGTTCCTGCCTGATAGCATAAACACTTGTCTACGAGATGCCGTTTCTATGAGCCGGTAGTTGCTTGAACATCTTCCACAGCGACTCAGACCATCCCGGACACGACGGAGGCACAGCGACACCTGGTAAATTAGTCTTGATACGGCGATGGATGAGGCCGAATACTTAAGAGTAACTCACGGCGTGCACGATTGCGAAGAACCACGCCGTCATGAAAGATCCAGACAGCGACGACCCGCAGGCTACAGACGTCTTCGGCGCAAACACGTTCTAAAAAGCAAGACGATCGTGGAGTGAGAGACAAGGACACTGTAAGCCGCGAAAAAACAGAGCGAAGAGGAGATACTCAAGTTAGGATTGTATGATGCTGCCACTTCAACATCAACGCGTCGACTTCGCGAAGAGACGAAATGCGTGGCAGCGGTGTGCGATGCTCGGTTGGACGTCGACGCCGCGCGTGCGACGTGCGGCCGGTCGCCGTTGACGACGCTGCTCAGCGAGCGAGCGCAGGTACAGAGGTACACGATACGTCCGCATCGTCATGAGGCAGACCACTGCGCACCCACCAACATCTGTGAGCAGAACCTAGACAGGTAGGTCGAAGCATGAGGCCTGAGGGAGAGGAAATCTATCATAGGTAATGTACACAAGTACAGCCATACTTCACATGGTGCATAAAAGGACTCACACAAAGTAGAGAGAGATCAAAGATGAGAGAGAAGACGAGAGAGAGCAGGACAAGAGGAGGAATAAGATATTCACACCGAAAGTAAAGGGGGGAGCTGAGAACAGTAAAAAGCAATGTATGTAGGAGAAGGAAGAGCAGAGAAAAGAGGAAAGGAGAGAAAAGAGGGGAGAAGAGAAGAGAGAAAAAAATCCTTCTGAATCAGCCTAATATAATGCCTTGTTGTTGAACACGACCGTGTTCAGTAATGTGATGTCTCGCCGTGTTGATTGATTGTTGTATACCCCGACCACGTGCCGAAATCGCCACCATGGAGTCGCGGTACGCTGAGGTATTGCTGGCCGAACGTCGAACTCACTCCCCCAAGCGCCTCGCACAGAGGAGGAAGACTGACTAGACCCTGCGGTGCTGCCGCCGGATTGACCATCGGAGGTATCTGGACCATGTCCAAGACCATGACGGAGGTGGGCGGCATCCCGTAGGTGAAGCTTGACGAAGACCATTTGGAGCGCTCCGGTATGGCTCCAGCGTAGTCGTACTGACCGAAGTAAGGCGCATACGAGACTGAGCCAGCCTGGGGCGTCGCCAGATCCGCGAATCCCGACATCTGAATAGTACGATCGCCGTCATCAGAAGACGACGACGAGACGCACGACATCGGCGAGTACGAAAGAGTCGGCGTCGACAGCGGCGGTGAAAGCTCGTGTTGATCTTCGAGAAGCTCTGTTGCGTCTCCAGCAACAGATCGCGAGTACCTTGGTCCCGCGTTGTACATGTCTTCCGGTTCGTCGACGACCACCTGCGGTAGGCTAGGATCGAAGAAACTGCGAGAAGGCAACACCTGAGACTGCGAAGCCAGAGACAGAGTCGGCGCCGTAGCAGTTCGCTTCAGACGAGCCGCAGGCGCAGACTCCGTAGCAGCACCGAACAAGAGCGTGCTCTCGCTCTGACTCCGAGCTACCGGCTTCCTGTTCCCTTCGGTACTTCCGCCCAACGCCGCCTTGCCTACCCATAGCCGCCATTGGAGGGCTTGACCCAACGCCCGTTCGCAGCGGCTGATCTCCCGGGGAGGAAGGCCAGCGAG
This sequence comes from Steccherinum ochraceum, assembly GCA_004332605.1. Lineage (NCBI taxonomy): Eukaryota > Fungi > Basidiomycota > Agaricomycetes > Polyporales > Steccherinaceae > Steccherinum > Steccherinum ochraceum. The sequence continues at coordinate 172,671 of RWJN01000008.1, forward strand.
CTTCGCCCATGCCCGGTTCGAATACGATCGGTCTTGCATGAATTTTGACGCGAGAATGAGACACGCGAGGAAAGTGCGGCGAGGGCAGAGGAGAGGGGAAGGAAGAGGGGGAAGAGGGGGGAGGGGAGGTGAAGGACGTTTCGATGTCGAGGTAGCGCTAGCAGATGTCGCGGTAGTCGACGACATTGTCGACATGGGTACGGTGGGAGGTGCAGTGAGAGGCTCTTGCAAGCCCAGCAGACGCGCAAATTCGGCGTCGTAAGAGGCTTCCGGCTCGCCGCTTGGACCGTCGATATCGGTGTCTATGCGGTCGGTGGTGATCCTCTCCTCGTCGGTGTCCTCGAAAGACCCACACGTCTGAATACTCTCTTTCCGGAGTAACTCCGGAATCTTGCCCCGAACGGCCTCCAGATAACATAATGCTGTCTGCAGGACACCGGTGGAAGTACGAGAGCGACGAAGAACCTCGTGAACGAACCCCTTGAGTGGGAGCAATTGGCGGCTCCGCGGGGTACGATCTAGCGAGGAACTGCGAGACGTCGGATAGGAGGAAGCGGACGGACAGAACGGCGAAGGCTGGGTGAAGGGGGAGGCGGGGGAGGGGAGTTGTATATTGCGCGCATGCTGGTGGAATTGTGTCTGTGTGATGGACAGTGGGTCGCTCGAGGGTATGTCGCTCGCTGTTGGGCCGGAGAACGCCGTGCGTGAGGAAGTCCGGAAGACGGTGGGGATGTCGTCCGGATGCCATATATCGCAAAGTGAGCTGACGGCCTGGTCTGAAGGATGTACGAGGATGAGGATGGGCGCTGAGATTGTATAAATACGGTGGGATACTCGCCAACTAAACGGGAAACATATTTGTTTTTCTGAGCTTCGCGTGACTGTCCGATGATTGGGCCAGACTGTGGGAGTGGGACCTTGCGGGGGCGCTCGAGACTGCATGATTGGGAGAGATAGGTGGAGGACGGGGGAGATGATGTTACAGAGGAGGCCGGGGTATTGAGATAGGTGGTAGGAGACCTTGACGGAGTCGAGGTCGATGTTAAAGTAGATGAGTATGGTTGCCACCTGGTCCGGGTGCGAGAAGCGCCGGGTCCTCGATGGGCGAGAGTGTGAGATAAGGCGTGCATAGTCGAGTGGTGGATAGGCGAGAATGGAGAAGAGAGGAAAATATGACGGAGCTGGGGCTGGGATACGGGTCGGGGAGACGAGTGAGGCAATTATTAGGCTGATTCAGAAGGGAGCATTGAAGGACTTGAAGGAAGAAGAGTTGGAGTTGATAATGATAGTGTTGAAACCAGGCGAGAACGAGGAGAAAGCGGAGAAGAGGGAGAGGGTCGGGGTTGAGGGAGCTGGGTATCGAGACTTGACCGTGCTGCGCATCGCGAACGGCGGGGGTTAGAGGATGTCCAAAGTCACAGACTCAGGACGATCCGGAGATGTTGTAGGGTTCTTCGCCGGTGGGGGCTAGAACGAGGGCTGGCTGGGCTGTTGGCAGAGGAGGACGGAGAGCGCGGTGAGCACGTCGGGGCGAGCAGCGAGGAGGGGGGCTTGGGCGACGACGGGGACGACGAGGGCGGGGCAGGGGCTATAAAGGGCGGAACTCGAGTCAACGGTCTCAGAGCTCAGCCCAGCGAGCGCCGGCCACTCGGACTGACTCACAGCCAGTGGCCGCCCGGGCACTCACGCCACGCGGACGCGGCCTCCATGACTCCGTCCTCCCCCTTTTGAGCCATTCCTCCCCGCCCGGCTCAGCCCATCTCCGGCCACACACCCCCCACGGCCCCATGCCGCCCATGCCGCCGGTACAACTCGTCCCCGACGATGGATGCCGACGCCCGAGTCCGGAGGTGCGCTTTCCCGCCGCAGCAAGGCGCAGCCCCGGCCCGCCTCGCACTGCCGCACTGACTCTCGTCGTCGTCGCCAACAGCCACCAGCCATCCTTCTTCGTACAACCACACACTCTTCATCGCCTAGCACATCATCCGGAGCTTCTGCGGTCTATTGTTTTCGCCATAGACAGCCTCATCATCTCTTGTAAACTCCTCGTCACCTCCGGCCGTCGAGTCCTTCACACTCCCAAGCATCACCGCAGGTCTCTTGTACAATAATGATCCTGTCCACATCAGCCAGTCACAATGACAGGAATACCTACCGTCTAGCAGATCTCCCTCGTATTGCGCTTTTCGCCACGATGACTCACAGTACCGTGTTCCGCTGCTCCTCATTTTCCCCATCCGCTATCATCTACGTCCGCTTTAATCTGATCCTCGTATTGTACAGCTGTCTTGACTCTTCGGGATCTTGGATCAGTTCTCCCAATCATCGGCACCATCGAAAACATACTGGTCTTCCTCAGGCATCGTACTTGCAATTGACCCCCGCCATAGCCGTTCGGCTTTCGCGCCTACTCCGACTCATTCCGGGTCAAGGCCTGCTTCATCATGACACATCCCGCACGGCCTGCGCACCGCGACGAGCAGGGCTCGTGAGTCGTCGAGGGTGTCATGGTGAGTACAAGGAACGGTCTAAGAGGTTTCAAAGGTGCAGCGGCCAGCCGGAGCTGGGGAGGGACTTTGCCTAGACCGCGCGCGTGGCCTGTGTTCGGTTGTTTCCCACAGACACAGCAACCACATGCGCATCTGCCCTTCCAGAATCGCTTCCCGGTGCAGAGTCGTCGATCTTGGCTTCGACGCTTCTTGATGCAATACGGACGGTTGTCTCGATATAGTTATCTAGGTTGGCTGCCGAGGTAGAGGGACTCATCGGCGCCCACAAGGCGGTGTATGGCTCTCCAGCCTGCTGCTCTTTGCCTCCCTTGGCGATACACACTTGTCTTACTTTTGCTTTGTACATCGTGGCGCAATGCATACATTGCCAGCCTTGCTGGGAAGCATGACTTCGCATTCTCATGGAACCTGAGTGCGAAGCACGGGTGACTCTTCGCCGCTAGCTGCGCATCCTATCGGTGAGCCTTCTACTGCCGGGTCGATGTTCATCTATCTGATAGTGTTCCATGTAGATGCGCAGGAGTGAATGAACATGTCATCTCATCATTTGAACCGCATTACATCGGTTCGCTGAGCTCTCAGGGCAACCAAGTACTTCCTACCTCCCACATATCTTAGAATGTAGTACGAGGATGGTGAGTCGTCAGGAACCTACCTCGATAATTGTTTCAGCACTGATCTTATGGTTCTGTCAGTTCATTTAGATTTCTAGCCAAATACAACGCCGCTACACAACGCGCTTTTCATTGATTTGTTGGAGATTGTCTGTGGCTGCAATCCTTCTGCTTTATGTCCGGAGAAACGAGTACTGCGCGATGTTGACAACGCCGCAGATCCTGATCCGTCGCTGGATGATATCCGAGTTTGGTCAACCGGTGACATAGCAATGTACGCCACTTTCATGGCTTCTCAAGTTCTGCCACAAACAAGTTTCCTGATCCGGTACGACTTTACCTCCAGCCAACACGACGGATGACTGACAATGCCATCTGCTCAGTAGGATTCGCCGCAGCTTACTCTGAGTCATAATCGTGTACAGACACGAAGCGTACGCCCGTGCTGGACCCTCTGACATTCCTCCGTCCCTGAGGAGAAGATATCAGATGATCATGTGTACGGTGCGGGCACTCCTGCGCAGTATCTGCTTTGGTGAGTCTCAGTGCTAAGCTAATAGCTCTAGAGCCCGAGAACCACTTGGCTCACAAATCGTGATGACAGTTGTGTTTATTGTGCCGGAGGAAGCCAGGTTGGGCTGGTTTTGTTTTCTTGTATAGGCTACAACGGGCACGCCGTCTCCGTCCGGTCTGCATAGATCCCGACCAGGTGGGTCTCTCACCCAGCCTCTATGGGTGCTTAATCTCATCTCGGACCCACTTTGAGCAGGATCTATATTCAGATGGAGATATAGCCTCGAATACGCAAGGACGAGCCCTGCCAGGCTGGTTTGAACCACTTTCAAGCCCTACCTATCCGTCAAAGGCCAGGCAGCTTCGACATGAAGTTACGAACCTTCGCTCTACGTCGCAGTTTCTGGTGATGCGCTTCTTACCCTGGATCCGACGCACCTTGAGGCTTGAGCTTTACAACGCAGACAGCTTCCATCATCGTTTTCATTCGCACCGCCGGTTTGAAGCGAACAGACGAAGCATTGAGGGATTAGAGGTGAGGGCGAGTCGTCATTTGACCATTTCATTTTGCAAACCTAACAACCACCTCGTTCAACAGGTAGCAAGAACGTCGTTCTCGTGTGGTATCGGCCCTGCCATGCGTCTTTCCTAGGGGAGGCTTTGAGAGTCACTTGGTCGCCCGACAATGACTACGCTCAACTGCGCCAAGCACATCTGACAGGGTAACGAATTGCCAGCATTGTGATCATGATATCATGCTGCTCTCAGGCTCACACCGCCGTTAGATCTCCCTTGGACTCGTTAAACGTCGGCTACTTCTTCTGGTCCTATATGGACCGTCTTGTACTCCCTTCGAGGCCTCCTCAACTCTGAAGCGGATAGCTCTCACTTCAACGGACTTCACCGACAAAACGGTAAGGATCTTGCTCCTTCTTACAAACCTGTCCCTTGGTTCTGATTGACTGACCCCGTCGTCTTCCAGTTCGAGCGATGTTTTGCGCCTCACTTCAACGGATTACGCCGACCGGTGAACGGTAAAGATATCGCCCTTTCTTGCCTGCTTGTCCCTAGTTGATTGACTTCCGTTTCCCTCCACAGTTCGAACAATGCTTTGTGAAAAAGTACACAAACATCTCCTTGGAGTAACCTGGCTTGAATGCGACCAATGTGGCTACAGCGTCCCTCTTCTTCTTTAGCCCTTCTCATCTCCGGTACAGATGGGCAGATCGCCATGGTGCGACCTTCGTGCGATACTGGGGTATCCACTCAGGCCAGTCAATACAATGACGCAATGCCCTAGATCTTGGACTCCCTACGAAGTTTATCACGCAGAAGAGCAGCATCCGACATCTAGACCGCTGCAAAGAGTTCGAGCAAATGCCTCCGACCATACAGTCACTCCTTTTCGTTGGACGACGATCTTCGTGTCAGAGGGCTTCATCCTCAGGCAATACGTATTCGCGGCCAATCAGCGGCACTTTGCTCATAGTGGGTCAGCGTTTAGTATAATTAATTGAGGTACGGCACTGACAAATCTTTAATATGCTCTTAGGCTCCGGCCCATGCAGTACAGATTACTACTTCATCCGCCCGCGGCAGGCTTTGAATTCTGTATGGAGATCTCGCGGACCTGTCTTTGCCCTTTACCTCGGGATCTGCTGTGGCTATCAACACCTCTTCTCCGAGAAGTGTACTTTCGAAAACGAACCGTAATTGCCAGGCATGAGCGAAGCAGCCGCTTGGCGGGAGATTTCATGGCGCCAACTCTCAAGCTCCCATCGTGGGGCGCTCATGCGGCGACCATGGCTACTCGCGATCCTCTTTGTATACCGAAGGCGTGATTTGAGTAAACCCGGGTCTGTGTAAGGCGGCGTGTTGAATCTCTCCCTCTTCGACTTCGCTGACACGGACCTGCCAAACGTGAGTGATATCTGCGCGCTATGGGTTTCTTGAAGAGCTTTCACTGGCTCACCTCTGGCATGTACTACACCAGCGGTGAAGATGCCCAATCCCACCCTTGATGGGACACACACCTCCGTTGACATCGGGAAGCACGGCCGATGCATGCTTCCGGGGACTTGAGCTCCTTTGCAAGATCTGAAATTTTCGACGCAAGCAGCATCCCGTGAGTCCTTCGTGCCATCGACGTGAGCAAGTTTCTCGGCAATTAAATGCAGCTTGACCTCTGATGCACGCAACGACGTGCACAGCGTTTTGGTCTCTCACCACTATGCTTACAATACAGTCATTCCGGTGACCGTACAACTGAGCCAGCCAAGGACCTCCCGTGGAAGATATCACACGTCATCTCTCCCTTGGTCTGTTGATTCGCTCACCGTTGCCCTGGAAGTTCGAGCCCGGTATCCGAGTGGTAGTTCGTGCGGTCAATCATGAAGATACAGCCTCCTCAATCCTTTAGATGCTATACCAACTGCTTTTATCCGCGAACCTTCTTGAACATCATCGGCAGGTACCGATGACATACCTATGCGCGACTGTTACCGCCGGCACATACAACGCAGTCCAGATTCTCCGGTATTTATCCACTGGCGAATGTCAACAGCTTATTCCAGCGTTCATGGATCGCGACAGAGGGGGGGGGGCGAGGGCCTTCAAACAGGTCGGACGACGCCGCCTTACGATCTTGCAGTTCCGTCCTCTCCAACATGACCACCTCCGCCCCGCCTTTACGGCGACTGGATGTTCGTCATATAACCTCCTAGGTTCAGAGTTGGTAAACACGGAAGAAGTAGGTTTGCCAACTATTCTGCCAGCAAAGCAGCGCTGAAATCCATCTGATACAGTGATGCACATTCCGCCCCTGCCGTGTCTTTTCTCAGACCTTTCACACGCTCGTGGTGGATTCTGAGGTATGGACGCGGTGTGGTGGTCTATTCCCAGCACTTGTTATGTTATGGTGTAAAGCCAACAACAGTGTGTTGAGGTGCGGTGCTCGGGGCCATCTTACCGAAGCAGGCTCACCTCACTCCGTCGAGGATGAGCATCGATGCACAGCTTATCATGCATTAATCTGCAATCTTCATTCTCAGTACGCAACCATCTCGTTGTGGCGGCACCCCCTAACTTCAAAGCGGGTTGAAGAGACTTCTCGAACTCGTCATACAAACCGTCCAAGACCGTCGAGCCCGCGCACGGGGTTGCAATCCCTTGGACGACCCTCCGCACATTCAATACTCACTTCGTATTCGCATGAGGGTTGGTCAAATTTCAATGCCTGGACTGCTGTTCCACGACACGATCACTATGGGCGCCGCGGCGTTCTCGCCGGGCTTCCCGCAAACTACGAGTCTGACCTCTGCCATCAATTATCTCGAGGCTGTGTTGAAGGTGAGCCTGTATCAAGCGCCCAACAGGATCAGTAGGTAGCTGAATACGATTGATACGTTCCTCGCTCGGAGAGCGATTCTAGCTCTGGCCTCGAAAACTTCGTGTACTCCAACTGGTGCCATTTGGCATGGTAAATTGACCTTCCTGGTAACGGTTGCTACGCGTCCTTCGCTCAACCCGGTGGAGGCCTTGCAAACCTTGTACCGTGACGCCACGAAGCTTCTGACGACTGTACAAGTTGGGCCGCCACTACGACGGTCTAGCAAAGTCGACACTTCTCGTAGTGCTTGACGACTGCCACTCGTCTAGTCTGTTCTGGAGCTGGTCGTCGAACTTCGGTCATCTTGAAGGTTGTCCTCTGCTGTTTCGACGGCTTCTACTCGCGAGAAAGTTTGCATGCACGTCACGCCGCTGATGGATCTGGCAACTCCGGATCCAAAACTTCTCATGTCGAATTCGAAGGAGCTGCGTACTCCATGCTGCGTCTAAAACCATATCACATTCGTTCGCTGCTTCGGTCTCAGTACGGGCCATCGGACCAAGTTCCATGGATGGACCGTCATCCTACTCAACGAAAGGGCTTTACTTTCATGCTTGAGAGCTCCCTTAATTACATTGAATTCACGTCGAAGACGAACAGCATGATGGACGTCTTCTGGCAAGAAAGGATTGATCGGCGTTCAGATGTTGGATCCTTCTTCTCCGGTCAGGTGGCGATAGCATCATTGCTATCACCCACCCATCAGGCTTTTGGCCCTGCAGCCTGCACCGGCTGCACCCCTCCAGTGCATTATGTACAAGCTTCAATTGTGTTTGTTCTAGTTCCGAAACCCGCATCAGAGTCGTAGTGTACTCTTTTGAGGTCTTGACGATACCTTAGGTAGGTCTAGAAATGGCCGTGTCAGGTCGACTCAAACGAATGAGTGATTTTTTCAGATGCTGTCAGTCAGATTCAAACCTTGCTTACATTGTCGGAACAAACGTATGTGTTGTATAGGACTTGACTCACAGTATCGATATCGTAGAAGGATATGCTGAGTTTACAGCGTAGCATCCTTACGTACGTACGTAGTGGACAACTCGAACTGACAGGCTCGGACGTCTTCCGTGCGAAGACACTATTCATATGCCTTTCCGAGACATATGCACTCGGCGGCGGAAAGTCGCGGACCTGAAAGGGCCCCCTCATCTGTCGTTGGAAAACATCCGCTGACAAGGAAGCGTCTGGTGAGTGCGAAAGGTGATTCGACCAGCAGAAAGGTTCGTCAGTCAGTTGTACTGCTGCATACAGAGTGCAATGCTCACGGTGTTGCCATGTATCATCAAGGGGGCGGCCGACGCCATTGGGGTTCCTAGTCCAACCTCTATAGGCCGATGTTTTGTACATAGCCTCAAGTTCGGAGCGTCCACTGCCGAAAGTTGTGTTATCTGCGGCATCCACAGATGCACGACATACTAACTTTGCATTGTAGTGCCCCGTTCTGGTGTTTCTTACGGTAAAAGAACCTATGATGTCATGTGGTAGTATTACAACTTCAAACAGGGACTCACTCATCATGGCGAGGGCGAGAACATGGACCTCTGTTGGACAGTTCATTATTCGGGGAGCCAAGAAGGAGAACCGTGAACAAGCTTCGTCGGTGGGCCGACGCCACAATCGTCAGACAGGCTTGGGAGCCTGAAATGATCCATTCACAAGGAGGACCGCCAACTAAACAGGGAGCAAAGATTAACGTCACTTCATAGAGTTTGTGTCCCAAAGATGCCGACTTCAGCCGGCGAGTCCTGCAGTGCGGGCTGAGAGCGGGACACCAAGCAACTTAGCGGATGTATTCTTCTGTATCTGGCGTGGCTTTCACCTCCCGAAGGAAGATGCGACATAGCCAAGAAAGTGGGACTTCACCTATGTCGCGGCACGACGAACGGAAGACATGACTTTCCGAGCATTATCCCATGAAGATTCGCACTCAACGCAAGCTCAGCAGCAGCCTTTTGGTAATCTTTCACCCTTGAGACAATGAGAAGGTGATGTCGACGATGTTCGGCCTTATGTTGCCATGCTCTGAGAACGAAGGGGCGTGCTTCTAGTGCTAAACACATACGGATATCTTCATATCGCGGTCAGAATCTCAAGCACGGTATGTACGTACATGCTGGTCGAAGCATCCTTGGCACAGAAAGGAGTAGGCAACGTTCAACACCCGCTCAACCAGTCGGGGCTTGCAGGTCGAGAATGTTTGAGTGTGGCGTCAAAATAACATGTCCGCATCATGGCAGGGTATGAGGGTACCTGCAGTTCCTACCCTCTCGGAGAAACTGCAGCTGAAATGGATGTTCGTCTTGCACAGCATACGGAGTGGTGAGCCACGCCGCTTCTGATCTTTTCCGCCCGTAGCCACTGGGCCGTAGCAGCATGGCGTACGCCAGCAGGGAGGTCACTTGAAACCAGACTAATATGACCATATGGTTACGCCCATGGCGCCGGATATACCTTATTGCCTGAGCTGATGGCGGTCAATATAATAAGTTGATCAGGAGGAGGATTATGCTCACCCTCCGCAATGATGGCGCCGTACGAACGGAGCAGTGGAAAAGCGCGAGTGTTACACGAGAATCAGACTGAGGCAAGCTGCAATACCTGCACGTCACGCAGCATGTTAACGAGGTATATGAGGTATACAGCAACTAACGTTGCACAAGATCGATATATACATTACGAGGGAGTAATAACAAATGTCGTGAGATTCATTTCAGATCATCAATATCTAACTTGTTGCGTCGAGTGTCCAACCATCGCTCTATCCTGTCCGGGGGCGAACTATACACGTGAGCACAGTCAATCCCTAATGAAAGTACTGGGGCTCAACTCACGTAGGTATCAATGTGGTCAACATGCGGCATCATAGTCGAGGCGTTCCACTGTCCAGAGTGAGACGAACCTTCAACTGACCGAACGCCTGAAGCGTGTTCACGAGACATCGTCGAAGACTGGCTGTACTGCGACGACGTAGAGTAGTGCTGTTGCTGGTAGGAAGAGTACTGAGAAGACATTTCGGGCATGGCAGATAGGATGTGTCCATTGGAGCTGTGCACTGGGTATTCGTGGGAGCCGCTGATGGGAAGAAGTCGCGTCAAGTCCCTAGAATGACAACGAGTAACAGCGAAATACTCACTGTCGGCGACCATCTACATCGTTGGGTATACTAGAGAGTTGCACTTGGTGCTGGCTGCGAACCTATTGAGAACATACTAAGCACAGAATGAAGAAAATACGTACGTCGGTCGACGAGAAATAAGCGGGGGGATCGAAGCTTCCGCGGGTTCGCGCTTAGGGGGAGTGTGGTTGCGAGTGGGAGGGGTAGACGACTCAGAGACACCAGAGGAACCGGCAGTCGAAGGTCGTGCGTCGAGGACGGGAGACTCGAGTGGGCTGTCCAATGGCTCTTGCTTTCTAGGCGTTGCCTTCTTACGCGTCGGGACGCCTTCAGGCCAGGTGCACTACGCGACCGGTGAATTCGGTTGACAGAATAAGCATTCAAATATGTGCGACGTACCTCGCGCTGGCCATGAGTGCATCGTACGCAGTTTGGTTTGGACTCGTCGCACTGGGACACGATGAGCGACGCGTCGATAGGCTGTCACGGGGACGTAAAACTGACCTTAATCTTTTTGGCGCGACACGTCAAGCAGCCTGTCTTGCTACGAGTATACTTGGGACGCTTCCGCTGTGTTTCCGTCCGCTGGGGTGCAGCGACGGCGTGCATATGTCCGTGCGCTGGCGGGGGGTAGTATGATTGCGGGACATAGTGTTGATGTTGAGAAGGGGTACTGAGGAAGAGGTAGGACATGATGAGCGTCAGCAAGTGTGTACAAGAGAAGGGGGGTGAATGTGGAGGACTGACTACTGGACTCCGTCGGCCATTATATCTGAAGGTTGGGACTGAGAGGATGATTCGCGCTGAAGAACTCGCATGTCGGTTAGCGGTCCTTAAGAGGGAGGCGAGGAGTGGAGAAGCAGAGAAGGCAGCGACATGAGATGATTGTTGTTGCGGATCATCGCATATCGGGGTGGATCGATAGATCTCAGGGTTACACTCTTTCGTGCGTTTTCCGCAGGAAAGGGAGCCATGGATTTTTTGATTTTATTTTGGTCTGGGGTTTCTGCCTTTGCCCTCCCTGCGCCGCCGAAGAGCGATGGCGATGCTGTTACAATATGCCTCCGTGTGATCACCATCCCAGTGCCAATCCACCCTTGTAAGTCGGCCCTTACGAGCCTGTCGGGGGCATTTGAGGATGTCACACTCCGTCGCCGTTGTGCGCCTTTGTTGTCGTCGTAAATGGTCGCACCGAGAAAAATTCGGTCACACTCACCCGTCCCTGTGCCACCCCAAACGCTCTCCGCGCCCCGGAATCCAAAGGTCGGTATGTCCTGGTCTGCCTTCACCTGAATCGACCTTTGCATTGCGGCCACTGAGATGGTACGTCGAATTGTGACCGTCCCATCATTGTTCAGTTGGGCCTACATGCTCCATTCAGACATGTGCAATACAAAACACAACACGGCTGAGAAGCCCTCAGGGCCGTGCGTCTTGATCATCAGCTCCGTCCTGCCGGCCTTCCGGGCGTGTCAACCCTACAAAGGCAACTTTGATGCGATTTTATTCCTTAGACTCTGCCAGCGTGCAAATTTCTCCCCGTCGTTGACTCATAAACCCAACAACGCACCCTCGCAATTTTCCGTGCCAATGGGAATAGGAACTTCTGTCTTTCGTGAGGACACCTGCATGCATTGCGCAATGCACGACGACGAAAGGTCCAATACAGGACGATCAGCATCACCAATTCGTTTACATACATATGGTGTATTCGTATTGCAAGTAGCCTGGCATTGCACCTCTGTGTGGCGATTCCTTTTGCACGGTGGCTGCCATGACGGGTGTCCGACAATTGGAATTTATCTCCACCGCTTCCAGAGAGGGTTTTCCTACTGCAACAACATCTGTACATCCAAGTAGCAGCCATGACGACACGCTCGAGAACATCACAATCAGACTAGCAATCACCTGAGAATGCCGGGCCCGTGCTGGGTGTGACAGGCCACATCAAAGTTCCTCGAACTTTCACTATTCCAGCCGCTCCTTTGTGGCGAGACCCAACCTCGTCAGCTCAGCTCACGTAGTCGAGATGTACTGTATCCTGGCAATGTTCGAATGTCACGTAGTTCAAAGCATTGACACTTTCAGTACATCTACATGAACTCGCCGCTTACTTGGAAGACGCTCTTCTAAAGGCATGAATATAGGCCTAACAATCCACTTAGTTTGCTCTCACACGAGTTCCAATCAGACTGTTGGGCGGCACGGATTTCGTACGCACTTTGTATCCATATGGCTCCCGTCCCAGCTCACTTGGGGGCACTTTCGTGATGGCGACTGCCAATGTGTTCTATGCATGTGTAAATGTCGTACGACCTCATTTTCGTACGGAGGAACGTCACGTTGGAGGGCAGGTGGCAGCAGCGCGCACCAGTATATCAGACACTGAGACAGCGTGTATCCACCTCCTCCAAAGTTTTTCTCAATGCCAATCTTCGTTCACGTAACACCGTCGCACGTTGAATGTTGTCCACCGACTTACTCACACTACGAGAACGAGTCTGAGAAGGTAGAAGCCTAAACACATTTAATCACCGAGCTAGAAAACCCGTTTCGTTCGAGATAGAAGGTCAGAAGATATCGAGTCCATGAAACTAGATGAACTTTGCGCCGCTAAAAGTTTCAGCGGACAGTGCCAAACACGATTAACAGAGCGCTGAAATGGAGTACAGTACTCCCGAAGTACTCCTCGCCGTGTCGTAGTACGTCCGATACCGCTTTGACCCTTCTTCATGATCCCAGGAAATGTCGCCCGCCATCTTCACGTGGTCAATCATGAAGACATGGTGTCTACTTGGTGTGCAAATCGTGGCGGTAGTCAGAATCACAAGAGAGGGAGTACAACAGCAACAGCGAGATGGAATGGCCCCGGAAGGACGTAGCATCGTCGGGGCGCATACGAAGCGCGTCAGAAAGTGAACCTCCGACCCGGTGCATGCTTGGGGACCTGCAGGCATTCTTTCGGAACGGGCGGACGGACAATCAGCTGCGATTCCGGAGGTGGTGGCCCCAGTGGCATCAATCAAGTCGTACAGCGTCGATGAGAGTAATGTCACTTACTATCACATTCTGAGCCGTACACATCAAGCAGTGCACGAAAGGCGATTTGCTTACTGTATGAACAGTGGCTTCGTGACAACACGATGAATGCAACCGCTTGAGCTCAATCATGATCGCGATCCGTTGAGGGCCCGTTCAATGACGAATGGATTCATGAGAGGATGTCGAGAAAGTACACGTTCGTGGCATCCTGCAGCATGATAATGAATACACATGGATCGATTAGAAAGCCCCATGCAGGATCCTGTGGCCAGGAAGAGCAGGTGGAGCGGCTGCACTCACTGACATGGTCCGGAGCGGGAGTGGCCCATGGGGACCCACAGTGGTCATAGAATCGGCTGCGTACCATCCTGCGCATGCGAGATTCGCGTAAAGAAATAGAGGTGGTGGCGGAGAGAGGGAGCGCGGCACCGCCGGTCTCTTGAGGGTATCTATGGTGATCGAACGAGTCGCAGGCGAGACACCGACTGACCGAGGAAGGAGAAGCTCTGGACAGGTGCCTGGTATGCGATCCCATCACTCAGATACAGGCGGAGCTCAATCCGGTGATTTCCACCAGCTGCTTTTCAAATTTCAAGCCTACAAGGCACAACGCTCTACAACGCTCCTCCAGGATCACGACCAGATCACGACTCGCAAATCACAATTTGTGTGTCCTGTGCTGTGCGTCCTCGCCGCCGTACCCGACCGTCAGCGAGCCATATGCATCTGCTGGTCGACATGACGAGGATGGCCTAGGATGGCTCGATCGACGATCGTACTGATCTGTTCGGTCGACTCGCCCAAATGCCGCAAGCTGACTTGCTCTGAATCTCCAAGTCTCGAGATCTCAAGTTACCACTAGCTCGCCTCCAGTGTTCGCGGTGGCAATTTGTCGCGACTGGGCTGCGCTGTGAGCAACTTGGGATCATTCTACTGTACGCCGCCATCCATTTACACCGCTATTTCACGAGTACTTTGCAATGCTCATGATCGTGACCTAGAAAGGACAGATGTCGTCACAACGAGGTGCACGCAATGTTTGTATGCATTCATCTTCTTATTCTCAAAGCCGCGAGCCTGACAGACGAAACAAGAACGACAGTCGGGGGTGGTGTTGGACCGCTCTCGTGGAACGTATCGTGATTTCATTTGACTTGAGTAGGATAACGCATCTAGGGCGGGGCTCGACACCCTCCATGCGGCTTCCAAAGCTTCTGTCACTGAGGCCACAAACTACCACCCCAGGGTCGACTCTTCCTAGACACTTGCCCTCCCTGTGGAAGATAAACTCGGAGACATCAGGCTTGAGCTTGGGGAAAGTCTCGGCACATCACATTGCCCATGCCTTGTATCACTCGAACGACGGAGCATCCTCCTGTGGGCTGTGCTCCAGTGGTCTCAATATCCGGGTGCTTGGAAGGTGAGGTGCAATTTGACCGTCTGTACGGGCGGTGGCCGGGTATCCCGCGACACCGTGTTTGCTGAACACCCTCATCACGATATGTTCCACTCATCCACGAGCGATTTCTATCTAAAAGTGATTTTGAATACTTAGGACGACGAGACTCTGTCTCATTTCATCAAGGCGTATATTGAGCTACGCATCATTCCGTTACTCGCGTGGAACACGAGTAAATTTACGGTGGCATCAAGTTGGTATCAGGATCTCACTCGATTGTCATCTCCTCTTACACTGATATGCTCCTATAGACGTTGCAAGCACTGTCGCAGTCAAGTACGTCCTTCGCCAGAGGGAAAGTCAGGTGCACGTCGTTTGGTTGTCCTTGTAGAAGATGAGAGAAGAGGGTGGACCCTCTAGCCTAGTCGTGAGCCAATCGACGGCCCAAAGCAGCCATAAACTGCGTTCGGCTGGCAATGCGCTCCAACGCTCCTGATCACCCTTTCTTCTACTTGAACGAACGTGGGGTTGATGTGTTTCGAGGCATATAGGGCGACGCCTATACGTTGCTGAAGAGGTGAGAATTTCAATGAGATACTGAACCCTGAGTTGTTCTGAGAGCACCGTCATACATTATCCTGCTGTAAATTCATCTCAGCCAGAACACAGTTCCGTTCCGTCCACATACGTGCTGGTAGAAATCGGAGCAGACAGCGCGAAAGGGTAAAGCACAGAAAGCACAGAACAGTAGCTTGAGCTCATTGCGCTTGCGGTTGATTCTCGGTCTGGTAGCGGGCTTAACGCAGAAAGATCCGCATTGTGGGAAGCGGCGAGCCACATCGGATGGCTGGAAAGTTCGTCTGAGAGGGGTTGAACAAGCGGGCCCGGGTCGCTTTGATGCTACATTGCTCGCATTGCATGATGGCGATGTCCCACCTCGGCAGCCCGAGAACCCGCCGGCAGGTACACCTGGATAGACTGATCTGCGACACCGGACGTTCGCGCTCACCGGCACACTCTTCGGAGCCTGCATGATATGATCTTCAAGATGTAATTCAGAGTACATTGACTTTCAGTGTAGGTAATGATGACGACGACTGACATACGCAGAACCATCAAACGAGCTCACGGCATGTAGACATCGCGATGTCCAGCAGGGTCAGCACCTTCAGGCCTTCACGAACAAATCAGTGAAGGCATCAGCTGAGAGCTTGGAGAGGGCAGCGGAATCGTTGACGATTGACAAAATCCTAAGTAAAACGGCGCCAGGACAATCAGTGATCAGCGGACACGCGTAAGGCAGGAGGACTCACTTTTTCTGGCGTGCCTCGTCGAAATGAGGGGCAATGTGGTTCTCAAACTTGGCGAGAAGGAGGGGTGTGCCTTCCGCCCTGCGGCGCTTGTGACCAACGGGATACTCCACCTCCACCTCGTCTAGAACGGTACCATCGTTCAATTCGACCGTGAGGGCGTTGGAGATTGAACGCTTGGAGGGCTCATGATAGTCCACGCTGTAAGTTTTCTCCTCAACGCACGTAATTTTAGCCCGCAGGGCGTCAATGCGGGGGTCGGCAGCAGAAGCGTCCGTGTACGACTGGGAGGTCAACTCGCCGTGAATGAGAGGGAAGGCAACCATGTAGTTGATGTCGTGGCTGATAAGGAGGGCTGAGTATCAGTGTGGTTACATTGAATCTTCACAACGCAAACTTACTCGCGATCAGCGAAGTTGTCTAAAGGCCCCTTTTTGTTGATGATGCGCATAGCAGCCTCCTGTGTCCGGATACGAATAGACTTGATGTCGTCGCTCGTCTTTCCCATGGCTTTAAGTTTCGCGTAGATAATGTGGGCGGCTTCCACGGCTGTTTGAGCATGGAACTCTGCAGGATACGAGATCTTGAACAGCACGTTCTCCATGATGTACGAAGTGTACGGCATTTGGAACTCAAATGGCTTGGACTTCACATAATGCATTCAGACGCGCGGATAGGACAGAGATAGCTGACTGATGACTTGCCTTGAAAAGCACGTCATAGAATCCCCATGTCTTCGCAGACAAAACAGACGGCATACCCTTCTCACCCTTCTTCACGAGATAGGCAATGTTGACAGCACGAGAGCAGGCATCTCCCGCAGCCCATGATTTACGAGAGCCCGTGTTCGGCGCGTGGCGATATGTTCGCAGAGACTGGCCGTCTGCCCAAGCTTGTGAGATAGCATCAATTGTCTGTGCACGGTCGAGGCCGCTGATTGCAACAGTGCACGATTCAGATAGATGAGTTTTCATTTTATGGAAGTGAGAAAGTGACGGAAGTTGTACGTACAGCATTTTGGATACCACCGCGGTGCTGGCCACCTTGACGAGGACGACATGGTCCAACCCGACGCGGTTGAAAGAGTTGAGAAGAGCCAGCTGACCCTGTATCTCGTGTGCCTTGATCATAGCTTCGAGGATGTCGCGGACAGTTATAGGTTGACCCTGTCTTGCGAGGTGGTCCGCAACTGCGAGGATGGCCCCCAAATTGTCAGAAGGGTGTCCCCATTCAGCAGCCAGGAAACAGTCGTTGAAGTCCAGCCAGCGGATCTGTGTTCCGATGTTGAACGCGCCCCGGATCGGGTCGAGTTGATAATTGGTGCCAGGAACCTTAGTACCTACAACGCGAACAACATGAGGTTGTGAGATCATACGCAGTCAGGAAAAGTAAGTACGCACCATTGGGTACCACTGTTCCTTCCACTACGGGTCCGAGCAAACGTGCACAGGCCTCAAACCTCAGACCTTCCAATCCGCATCCAATCGTGTCAATCAAGCAAAGCCTGGCCGTCTCGAACGCCAACTCGGATTCCACTTTGTAGTTGTGGACGTAATCCGCGATATCCTGGAGAACCTGGTCGGGCTCAGGACGCACGGCACTTTCTGCGTGGCTAGACATGCTGCGAGAGTTCACAGAGAGACCTTTGAAGGCGGAAGCCGGAGATGCGAGCGATGGTCGATGGATGAGCGGAGTTTTCTGCGATGCAAGACCCCTGGAAGCCGGAGGAATTCTGGAGAGCGCTGCCCTGCTGCGAGAAGGGAGAGAGCGAGGGATTGAAGCTCTGGTCGCGGACAACATTGGAGGAAAGCAAGGAGGAGGTCGCTGAGCTGGCGAGCGCGACGTCCTGGCCAGTTTTCCGGAACTTGCGCTCGCTAGGTAACCGAGATCAGGTGGCTCTCACCGTGCAAATTCGCGCCACACTCCTCTGCGCTCTGCTGTCTGTACGATAACGACAACCATGTATGTCGCGTAAAAGAATAACATAACATGCTTTGATGATTGTACTGCACTTCCACAACGATATCCTCGGAACGATGCTTCGCAACTTGACACTGACCTTATCTGATAACTTGCGTCCAGCGCCTGATCCTGGTTGCCCAATTCCACCCTCTCGGCGAGGGACCTTATTCCTTCCTTTCATGTCCGCTCTCGACGTGCTTTTCGGGCCTCCATCAAAATCTATACAAGTATCTCACTTCATTAGAGCCGCAAATGAAGCCGATGGCGAGTCCAATGTACCGTCCGTAGGGAGCATCAGCCGCAATGAGTGGTCCGAGTTGGCTGAGTCTCGGAGGAAGGATGTTGAGGACGAATGCAGGTAAGTACGCGGTCAAGTTTGTGGTGATCCGTGTGCTTATGAAGGACGCTGGCCTAAGGCAATTCTGTGTTCTACAGAACACAGTCTTTCCAATCCCTCTTTCGTTTTCCCGTCTGTCAAATTCGCGTCGTACACTCATTGGTGGTCTTTCTGCAGAGTTGATGATTTGCGCTCAACTCTGAACGAGGTCATCGAAAATCCTCGCTTGATGGCGCATGTTACAAGAACGCACGAAGCCACCGTCCATGCCATTCACGAAGCTGCCGACACCTCGAACCGTCGCAAGAGGAAGCGTCCCGTCATTCCTGAGCCAGCGGAGCAGCATCCAGAAGTAGCGACATTGAGGCAGCAGTTGGAGGCATCAAAGCTGAGGAGTTGGCCGTAAGTCCGTTGCGTGCGTAAATGTGACTACCATGTTTACTTCTGTTCCACTCAAGTGTTAGGACGAACGCTGCACTGTTCATTCGTCCGCCTAGGCAGGCCGACCACAATGCACTCATCAATGCGGTATGTCGTCTCCTATCAATGGCTATCCTCGTGACATTTATCTTTGTGCACACATAGAAAAGGCTTGCTTTTGCGACTGGCGACGCTTCTCCTCAGCAAGCTCTCATCTTCGTGACCGTCTACAACCCCATTTCGTGGGGTCATCGACAGCTAGGTCGTGCATCACAGCATGTCTTCCTGTCTTCCCAGTCGTTGGGAGACATATTCGACGCTATTCCTTGCACGTCCCACGAGATCATGCATGATAATGTTCAACGTGGCAGCCAGGCGACCGGGACTGGTGATCGGCCGGTTATTGGTGGCCAGGGGGGAGCTGTCATTTTCATGGATGGTCAGCTTTACGGAGACGGACAGTCAGCGAAAGACTACGCGGAGTACGTTTTTCACTGTAACCGAGCTTCTGGCATTGATACTTCCGTTACAGCAAATATTTGGAATATCTCAGCGGGTTGCCCGAAAGAAGACGAATACAAGGATCAAAGGCAACACCCATGCACGACACTCCGTTGGACTCCCTGGATATTAGACTGCATACCCCTCACTGGATATTACACGCCGGCGACTGCATCCATCATATAACGTTTGATCAAATTAGGTATGTTTGACTCGAATCTGCTCATTCAATTCGCTTATAGTATGGTGCAGACTGTTACACCCTGAAGACCCTCCGCCCGACGCGTATCCGCTGACCACACAGATTACTCCACCTTTGCTGGATCTTTGTCGAGCATGCAACAAAGTTCCCGCCGTGTTGGCGATCGTTGGTGATGTGAGGCTAGGAGAGAGCCCTTTCGTAATATGTCGACCATGCTGGAAGTGGATGGGGCCGCCAAGAGGAGACGATGCGGATGAAGTCTCGGTAGTCTCTCTCCCGAAGCATGAGTTTGGGTGGAGTGCGTAGAATACAATCTGTACATACTACTCTTGGAAGCTTGTAGGCCGCTGCAATAATGCGACAAACCTTACGAACCATAGGCGCTTGTGTGGCGTACTCACCGCCAGAATCTGAACCGCCCAATCGTGGCGCTCTTGAACACGGCGTCCATGTCAGCGCGCGAGTCCAGCTGCACTGGCCCTCGTTCTTGCACATCTTGCTTCCCATCGAAGGCCGTTGTGGTCGCTGAGTTCGCTCCGATATAAACGCACGGTAAGAATATCCGGAAACCTTTCTTAAATTTTGCTAATCACTGCATTTTGTAGAGACCCAGCCTTGTTCAACCTACTGGGTAGCGTCACACGCTCAAGTCAGCGGACCCTTGGCGGACAACGTATCCGCTGATGGACAGAGCATCCCACCTGAGTGTCGTACTTGACCTGTCTCTCGTGCAATGGCATCTATCCGGACAGCCAACAAACGCATATCCACTGTCTTTGTCATCTTTCCTCTCTCAGCTCCTGGCGTACCTGAACGCCCACATTGCCTGCAAGGATGAGAACACGTTAGCTGTATTTGGCGCGTTTCCAGGAAAGAGGTCCAATTTTTTTGCCTTTCATGTTCGGTCATCTGAGAGTAACCGGCTGTTTTCTTTAGTGTGTTGTTGTACTCTTCGACGAGCGCGGTTTCCGATGAGGACATTGGGGCGGCAGACGCAAACACGTATCGACCATTCAGAGTGGTTGACTCTACCATCATGAAGACCATTCTGGATCGAGTAGAAGAACTCGGCGAGCCAGAAGAAGAATGTACGTCCGTATGCGTGTATCTGAGCGAGTTTGTTTTCATGATTGCGCTTCACCGTCTAGCACCCCTCGGTCTTGTTGGGGCCTTGACTAAGGCACTGTGCTGTATGTTTCATCGAAATATAGCGACTAGGACAAACTCAAATATATGCTTGTTCTCTAGATATCAACCGCGCCACAAATGTTCCGTCCTCAGCCCCTGGCGGACGTGCAGAGGAAGCAACAAGCTTTGCGGATCCCCGCATTCTGATCATATCGGTTTCACCAGATCAACCATCCGCGTATATCCCCATTATGAACTCTATCTTCTCTGCTCAGAAATTGGTACGTGCTGATGCGCCATTCAATGAGCTACTTTTTGCTCACGTTCTTGTCCTGTGATTTGCAGAAAGTCACGATAGACGTCTGCAAAATCTATGGCCCGGAAAGCGTGTTCCTACAACAAGCTGCCCATCTCACCGGAGGCTCTTACATCCTTCTGGAGCGTCCGGATGCACTGCTCCAGTATCTGACCGTAAGTTGCCACATAAACAGAACTGACGTTGAGATAGGCTGACCATCGAGCCTTAGATGTCGTTCCTGCCACCTCCTGCCATACGTCAGCTCTTGTCGGTGCCAACTCAAGACAAGATCGACTTCCGAGCAGCTTGCTTCTGCCATAAGAATATTGTCGATATCGGTTTCGTTTGTTCCGTGTGTTTGTCCAGTAAGCACCTGTCACCTTGTACCACAGATCGATGGCTAATTTCCGGTGTTCCAGTCTTCTGCCAACCCGTACCTGTATGCTCGACCTGCCGGTAAGAGAGGCGACATTCACAGCCACAAGCTATATACTGATCACGCCTGTACACAGCACAAAATTCCCCATCAAGACACTACAACGTCTAAATGCGTCGAAACCTTCAGCGAACGCTACCCCTACGAACCGCCCATCCACGCCGGCGATGGCTTCCTCGACCCTTCCTCGATCAACTTCTATTGGTGCCGGCGCCGCTCGCTCTTCTTCAGCAACGGCCATCGTCAGCAATGGTACCGGAGCACCACAAACGACCAACGGAACGCCGCGTTGACCCCGGTGAGGCTTTTATTACGG
The DNA here is from genome assembly GCA_004332605.1 of Steccherinum ochraceum. Taxonomy (NCBI): domain Eukaryota; kingdom Fungi; phylum Basidiomycota; class Agaricomycetes; order Polyporales; family Steccherinaceae; genus Steccherinum; species Steccherinum ochraceum. The sequence goes on from RWJN01000008.1 coordinate 194,162, forward strand.
ACGGTTATTTGGGAGGTCCCAGTCGGCCGGGCAAAGGCAGATCATCGTCTTGTACAGGGCTTGTTCTCTCTGTAGCTCGTGTGACACACTTGAGTAGGGAATCAGTGTTCTCCCTGACATGTTCGAGTACTTCTTTCATACACCGTTGTGTCATTTCGTCGCCTTGTACTTATCTCCGAGCATCCATGGATAGGCTGGAGTTCTGAATGCTTTCTCCAACTGTCACAGTGGAAGATGGTGAGAATGAACCGCCGAAGACGAGTTTCAACACCATCAGGACATCGTTCTTATGAAGTTCGAATAGCATATGAGCAATACATTTCTACTAGTACTTAGCCAGGGACATCCACTACAGATCCTTTGCCGTTCCGGAGGATTCGGGTCGAAGAGAAAAGCCTACTTTGTCAGCGGAAGGAAAGCCTAATCAATGCGCAACGTTGTTGCCTGCAATGTCTGATCATTGCGTTTTGGCCAGAAGATATCACATGCGAGCAGGGATACACACTTTCGGAGTTTGACGGCGTTTCTGATATTCACGAAAGGTCTATTCCCATTCAATGCAGCGCTGATACAACTGATACAAAAGAAACTATAACCTAGTCAGGGGAAGGTTCGTGATGTAAAACGATGTGTGGGTCCTGTCCCTGCTTTCTGGAGGTCGGCGTAGGATAGCAGCCTATGTGGGGAAATGGTCAGCCGCTGCCAGACCAAAATGGATGATATTGTAAACGAGACAGATTGTCGCAAGATGCGGTGGAAAGGGGGATCTGCACTGGGATTCTAGGTCCACCAAGATCTGACCATGGCTCACCTTTGGCTTGGGATCTAGCACAGACGCGTACCCTACCGCCATACTTTCCGAAGTGAATGCAGCCCATAGACGCGCTGACGTTTCGGGGCGAATCAAGGATCGTTGAGCAGAAAGTTGAGCAGACGTTGAGTGACATACGTACCATGGACGGTTCCGTCTTCGTCCCGAGACTGGGTCAGGGCCAAGACGCCCACGTTGGGATCGTCGTCTCCATGTTTGAGGCATATATCTGCGTGTATAGATCGTGCGTTCAGAATGGTAGCAATTGTGTTATGACGCAACGCAGGCTAGACACGCCCGTACACGTACCGTGAAACTGTCTCCCAAGAATGTGCTCGAGGGCTTCGTGTGTATCGTTTGCATTGGAGCTTGCCAGAGCATCAGCTATCGTTTTTGCTACCATACACTTGATTATGTATTCGCCAGTGCCTGTAATTCATTACTGTATCAGCTATGCATTGACGGGAACCAGGTGACAAGTAGCCAGTGCTCGTACCCGACACGCTACAAGCAACATCGACAGCGCCTGTATTAGACGAATCTTGTGCCCAACAACCCGCCCCGTAGTGAGCCGCCTACACGGGAGTATACATAGCATCATTGTAGCATCACGGGAGCGACAAAAAAGACCGTAAGTGTGAGCAGAAGGCCCGATGTTCACATGTATACAAGGGAGACGCGCCTCGCCCACTCTCCCGGACTGCTTCAATAACAATCCGCCACTGTTCCAAAGGTCACCTCATCGGCGGGCTGTAGGCGGAACAAAACGGAGGACGGACTTGCCTTGAAACTCCTGCTGCTAATGAGGAAGTCGTATCCAATGCAACGGCGCCGACGGTGTCCTGAATGTCATGCAAACCGGAAGAGTCTAAAGTCGAAGTCGCCGGCGCAGACTGGGACTGCGCCGCATCGAGTCGGGATTTCCAGCGGTCCCAGTCCTGACGGGAACGTTCCGATATCAGAGCCTCCGCAGGTACACATGTGACGTCACGTCGCTCAGCGAACTCGCGTGCACCTTGAGAGACGAGCATTCTGTATGAAGATGGCGATGCGTTAGGGAGTTCCGAGGTAATTCCAAGTGCGGTACATACAATGGTGGAATACGTCCCAGAATGTCTCGCGAACGACCATGCTCTAACACCGCGCACGCTGCAGCGATGGGATTCTTCACACCTGTGCGTTCTTCAATCAGTTCCAATGAAAGGCGCGTTAGGTACACTTGTGCACATACCTGAGACCGCCCCAACGCTTCCAAAATCACCTGTGGAACCGTCCATCACAGCGGCATCACATTCTACCGAACCATTGACCGTTAGATTGGATCCAAACCCTAGACAGAAATGAGACATGTCAGTATCATTGGAGACGAAGTGCAATAACATGCGTACGGACCTGCATTCAGACAAGGGTCATCCTCAAGGACGATGATCGCCTGCTCAACCGCGGCGAGGGCTCGGTCCCCACGTTTGAGACCTGACAAGGCTGTCTTGCAAGCTCTAGCCCACACGGTGGGATTCGGCCAGTCGAATGGGAGGCGGCGAGAATGGTGCGCACAGTCTAAGAGCATGTCTGATTTCGGCTTCTGAAGTTTCCGATTTCGAGTGGGAGCCGGCACCGCCGTGCACAGCGACCAGGTAGAGTGGAGGAGATGCCATGATGGTCTTTCGAATTCACGAAGAACATTTGGTGAAGGTTGACGGTGAGACGCAAACGAGATGACTGCAGACCAGATCAGGGAGCCTTCGCAAACAGCGTCAAATAACGCGTCGCCCGTAGCACGCGGCCTTGTTGACAGACTACTCTCTTCCTCAGTCCTACCGCGCCCCCTCAACACAGCAGTGTTGTGCCTACGCTCTTCCTTCACCTCTTCATCCACCATGTCCACACGGATTGGAATTCTTCCTCAAGGTGCTCCAAATCCAGTTTCTCATTCTTCCCGGTTATCTAACTTTGCCCAGATGTCTTGGACAGCTTGGTCGTGAAGCTGAATAGCTCAACCGAGCAAACGAGTTCTATGCGCTTTTTGAGACTACCTCACCCGCGAACCAGTAAGCAATATGTTTAAAGGCTCCAGAGTCACGCTCTGACGTGCATCGTACATCCGTCTTTACCCCAGATGTCCTAGTATCGCTGTTCATGCCAAATAATAAGTCTGCAGCCGGACAGTCGACCCTCTTGGAGGTACAGATGATATCTCCCCCAAATTCGCGTTCATGGATGCTATCAGAGGGAGAGGGGGAGGTGGTGGAAGGTGCGTTGGCACTTTTGTGGTCTCTTCATGTCTCTTGCTCACGCATGAACAGACGGGCAGCTCCTGCTCTTCACGCCAATCGACCCAGCCTTCTTGCTGATCCCACTTCTACGCCTCATACAACCTGTGAGCCGTGCCGAATTGCTGTTTCTTCCATGATTTGTTGAGTTCGACGTTAGGCAGATGGCTCTCTAGACAGTTTCCGACCGCTGGATGACATATTGGACGAAGTCAAAGCTAAAGTGTTGCACCTGAAGGCGGACGCCACAGACCACGAAAATGTCGTATCTGCGAACGACCTTATTCACTTCTTCTCTCTCGGATGTACAAAGAAAGCAATGCGACATGTCTGCGAAGTCAAAGGTGAGGACGACATTATGTAACCTTGCGAGCCACTATGTTCACTGTCAATCATCCAGATATCTCTCCCGAGATCACTGTTTATAGATATTCATTTGTCCGACTGCTAGAATACTTGAAAACCAAAGTCGCGAGACTGCACGACCCGAAGACATTTGACATCTCGCGAACGATGATTCGGAACCTCGCCAAGGACGGGCTGATGGAGGATGGAAAGGAGGAACTGTTAGAAGGTACGTCGCTAGACTGGACTCAATTGCGACGACTTGTACTCACTCAGCACAATCAGCGGGACGGCGGAAAGCTGCATGCGAACTGTTATCGCAGTACCTACCCAAGGACACGTTTGCTGAGCTGCTAGCCTCGTACGAGTGCGTGCATCTTACAGCTTCGTTCATGCGACAAAATTTGTCTAACGCGATGCCCCCAGTTTCGTAGCACTAGATGCATATCACAACGAGCTCAAGCAACAATATGCATCTGCAGCGGCGGCCACCATGAGCGCCGTAGAAGCTAAGGAGAGTAAAAGCGGCGCGAGTGAGGGCGCGAAGAAGCGCAAAGTAGCTGCGAAGGGCTCTCACGGCGTGGAGAAGCTGAAGAAAGCGAACACGAAGGGTATGGCAAAGCTGTCCAGCTTTTTCCAAAAACCTGCATGAGCGTTGGCGCGTCCAATGTATACCTGTGATGTGACAATTGATGGCGGGGCGTGACAGACAGCGTTACGCAACGCGTCGGGGGTGACGTGTGATGGAAGCGCGGATCATTCAATCTCCGCATGAACCTCGTCGTCGTGGTCGTCGACTCCCTCGACCGATCTTGTTCCTCTTCTCCCATGTTCCCCCGCCGTCGTCGCCCACGTCGCTGAGAACAACGACCGACACATCTTTCGCCGCATCCCGCAAGTTCTCCGCGGCGTCCCCGACATTCCACCATGAGCACGAAGGAATACATCGACCGTGCTATCCAAACGGACAACCCCCAGGTCGTATGCGCGAGCGTGCAAGTCGACGTGCCCGCCGCGCCCGCCCGTCGACTGATCGCAGCTGTCGACATTCGTGGTGAACCAACAACCCTCACGGAGCTCATACTGTCTCCTCCTCGCCTGCGCCATCAATCTTCCGCCTCTACGCATAGCCCAAACGCATACAGGGACCAATACGACGACATTGAATCCGGAGTAGAAGACGATGTCACCGACATGGCGACCTCTCTTCGCGAATACAAGCGCAAGCCTCTCCCTTACAAGCACTTTCCTACGGGTCGTACCCTTAAGTCCTCCTCGGCGCGCATCGTGTCTCTACCTGAAACTTCGCCTCTATACTCGGCGAAGAAGGTTGTACAGAAAACGATGCGCGTTGTCTCGCAACCAGAGCATATGAAGTCCGTATTCTCGGATACTTCAAGCTCGTTTTCCGAACGTCAAGACCTATCCTACGAAACGCTGGACCCATTCGTCTCCGAAAGCCATCATCGTGCCCGAGTGCGCGTCCGTTCCCAAGCTACTGACATGCCTCAAACACCGTCTCCGCCGTCATCTCCCGAGTCTGTTGTCATTATTGCCGACAGATCCCAGCTTCCAAAGGGATTCTTGCGGTCGACGCTAGAGGTTGACGATCTGCAGCCTGCGCATTCTGATGACGACGGTCAGATTCTCTCTCGAAGTGTTACTCTTGATACTGACGGTGCTTGATGCGTGCAGGCTGGATTACTTGGGCTAAGTCTCCTCCACGGCCTATTCCGGCTCTCCACGGGCCCCTCTCTTTGCCATACGCACGGTGTCCATCGTATGTCTATCCTTCACATTCACTAATGGATGTGACTCACCATGTTCGACAGTGGTGCTGAAGGGACAATAATTGAAGAACAAGAGAATCTCCCGCGCATGATCTGGGGCTTGGAAGGGGAAGACGTCCCCAATATTCGTCATAGGCCAGATTCGCCTCCCATAACCCAGCCTGCGCAGCGCAAGGCCGCACCTCTTCGATCAAATCAACCCCAAGTTCCTCCTCGATTTCAAAAGCTTGGCGACGAGCCTCAGTCGCATTTCGTCAACCATTCCTCTGTCAGTATACCCAAACAGGCCTCTCAATACTTACCTGTCGCAGAACATCGCCAGATCGCCACTCACAAGCCTGGAAGCCATGCAGATATTGATTTCTCGCTTCCTGGACACGGCCCTATTGATTTAAGCGATGTCTTACGCCCGCGTCGCAAGTTACGTGACTCTTCCCCAGGTCAACACGATGTTCAGTCCAATTACGGTGACGGACAAATCCTAGATCCTTCGATGCATGTTCTCGATGGTAGCATCGCAGGAGACTGGCAAGCCGCTTTCCTAGCTCAAGAGCATCTCAAGTCTCAACCCATACAAGCTTCCACGTCTGTTGCATCCGAACTCAGCGATTACTTGACTACCTCAGTTTCTTCGTCCTCTTTATCTTCTCTGCAGTCTCTCGCGTCGTCTCGTTCTCCTGTCGCTTTCGACTCTTTCAACAGGCTCAATAATCCGACCTCTACTCTGACTCCGAATCTTCCTCGCCGTATGTCCGCTCTTGAAATCGCGCAAAATTATCGCCAACAGCAACTCGGGCAGAAGTCTTTCCTGCCTACGCCTCCGAACTCTTCTTCGCCGCTATGGGCTTCGCGTTTCTCTCCGTATCAAGGATCCTTGGTGTCTCCTGATCTCCTGGCTGTCTCTGGTCTTCCTGCCGTCTCTGCCAAGCACCTTGTACCCCAAGATTATCAGCACCTCGATCTGCGTCATCAACATAACTTGAACTCCGTCCAACTCGTCGCTCACGCTATGTCTCCCGTAATTGATCTCAACAGTCTTAGGGCCCAAGCTCGGCTCAGTGTCCCGTCCTTAGCACCCGCTGCGCATATTCAAGATCCCGTTTTACGCACTCAAGACCTCTCTGCCCCTCTCTACATGCAAGATGCTCTCTTGGATGACTCTGCGAACTTACAACATTTCCATCCTCACAGGCAATTGCATGCTCGCGACTTACCTACTGCTACCGGCCTTTCTCCTGGGCCCCCGCGGCCCCCACCGAACACCCCGATGTCCTCAATCTCGCATACCAGGAGAACTCAAATCCGCAATGCAGGCCATACAGACTCCGCTACCGTCGTCCAAGCTCTTCCATCTCCGCCCTCTCCTAGTCATTATCGGCCGCGCAATGAGTCCCACCAGGAACGTGCAGGCCTTCCTCTTTCGCATGTCTTATCGCGACGCCTGTCATCTGTTCCCGAAGAGGACGCAGGTGCCTACGTGGATACCTCTCGTTCCCCCTCCCCTGTATTCTCTACTCGTTCCACTAGATCGCGCAGCTTTTCCACTAGCGGACAGCGTCAGCGCCAGACGAAGACATTCATATCGGACCCTGCGACTCTTCATCCCGAAAACAGGATCCACGTCTCTATGAGGACGCCTAGCCCAGGTTATGATCGTCATCTACTTCACGAGCGGAACTCTGGCGTCATTCCCGCTGCTCAAGTCTATCGACCTCCAGGCAAGTTGGCTCCAGGTCGCGGTGGGGGGTCCGCTCCAGGTGCCAGCTCGAGGGGAAAGAACGCGCGGGGTCAACCGGAGGGTAGCGGCGAGAACATGGGAAGAACTTCTCGCGGTGGACGTGGCAACAGAGCCCGAGGCGCGGGTCGAGGAGGAAAGAGGGGACATTCCCGTACACCCTCGAGCATCCATCGTAATGGTCCAGAACGCGTCGACGGTGGATTGAGCGTGCGGTCGTGATAGGAAACTTGTAAGTTCCATACGCATGTTGCCAACCTCCTGCTTGCCTCCGCTAATACCTCTCTTGTACCCGTAGGGCCCGTCTCATCAGTGTTTCTTTGCATTCTTAGAATGTCGCAGATATTGAAAGTTCAGCTGTCGTGTCTCCCATCCATCAATTGTAGTTGTACGTCCTTCAAACACTTGTCTTCCCATTGCATACAGCCCGTGGCACGTTCATTGTATATTCTAAGACCTAGAACAATAATCATGTGCAACCCATATGTCTCTGAAGACGGCGTGTGCAGATTTGGCTACGGTCACCTACACACTCCCCGCCATGCTGACTGACGCGCTTTCCTCGGGAACACGCCCCTCGCTGGTAATAGCTCACTGTATATCCAGCCCCTCGCGACCACGCCCACCAACGTTCTATCCGACCTTTCCCTTCTCTCGCTGAGCAGGATCGGAGACCAGCAACGCAAAATATTCGGACGTCTAGACTCTAGAACCGTCCAATCGCTGGATTGTATTACGAAGATGTGTGTGCGTGCTGCAAGTATCGTATGTATCGGCTCCAATCTACGGATTTCTAGAAGAAACGGAGGAATAAGATGAGGCAGAGATGGGTCTTGGATTGGATTGGGATTGCTAGAAGGGAATGGGATGAGACGGGATGGGGGTCTGTGGAACGGGAGGGTACGAATAAAGCAATGATTTACGGACGTCGAAAGAGGCCTGGGTAATGTATATCCACTATTTGTGTCTACAACGTCGACGTGAGTGGGCACTGGGGAACAATCACCCGGCTAAGACGAAGAGGATGCACAGGAGAGAAAACAAACGGGAAAGGAATGACCACGATGCGAATACTTCAATAGAAACCGAAAACTGAAACCAGGAAAAGGATGAACGTTGAACATTGAACACGAGTCCGTGGAGCATGAGGAGGAAACCAAAAGCAAATTGTAATCATGTACAAACAAGAACAGGGAGTGGTAACACATGGGGACAACCTAGAAGGGTGATGGAACACAGAACACAGACATAGGACGTGGATTGGAACAACACAGCCGGATGAAGACCGGGCGCGCGAGAGAGAGTGGAAAAGAGAGTAGTGCTGATTGTGAGGGGTGTATATGGATGGTGTGTGTAGTGGAGGGTAGACTATAATAACATCAAGACCAATCATGAGTGTATACGAAATTGCGATTGTGGGCGAGCGTTGATTGAGATTGCAAAAGGAAACAGAAAACCTGGAAGAAAAAGGAAACATGAGGGTGGAAATAGAGCTTGATGTGTTACAATGTGAAGAAAGTAAAGTGGATAGCGTAGATGAATGGGAATGCAGATAACATGATGGAAACATATGAAGCGTCAGTAGCGGAATGAAAGAGCGATGTAGCCGGTACATGGGTCAGTCAAGAGTGGCCAGGTGAGCGAGTCGGTGACCTCATAAGTCTTGTGGAGGCGAGTCGGAGGATATTCGCATGGCAGACATGGAAGCGTCCAGCGAAGCAACTTCACTTCGGCTGGAACCCGGTCGCGAGCTGCAATACCATACGCAGCGCGTCAGCGTCCTTCGGAACATGTAGATCTAGAGCTGAGAAACACGCACCCGTCACCAGATCTGCGCGTGGGCGCCGGCCAGCCCCAGACCTTTCGCACCCAGTACGCCATATTCACTTTGTTCTGCGTGGCTGCAACAATCCATGGATGATCGAGGAGCTCTTTGGGTGTTGGTCGCATATTCGGGTTTCGCGTCAAGCTGAAGTAGGATGTTACGGTAATTGTAGAGCAACAACGGTGGAGAAGACACTCACGCGACCTTCACGAAATCTTTCATCTCGGGGCTATACGAGATATCCTCCTCGTCTTCCAGTTCTGGAGGCTGCCTTGGAGTCAGCATCAATCACACCAACGATCTAGAGATCAAGAACCGACCTCATTCTGAGTGATATACATCATAAGCTCGATGTCTGCTAGGTCGTTGGGGAAAGGGAATCGGTTTTGAATGAGTTCCAAGAGGGAGATGCCGGTTGACCATACGTCTGATCGTATACTGTAATTCAGACCAGATAGCCGTTCGGGCTACAAAACAGTCTGCATTTCAGTACAGATTCAGCACAAGAGAAGAAAGTCGACGAACCGCCATGTAAAGACTTGTGCCTGTGAAGGTCCCTGCGTTGGAGTTGACCAGTTCGCCTGAAACACCGAAATCACACAGCTTGACAACACCCTCGCGGGTCAACAAGATGTTCGGTGGTTTGATATCGCGGTGAATGGTCTTCCTTGAGTGAAGATACGCCAAACCTTGGAGGATCTGGGTCGATCATGGTCACGATCAGTGATCCACAATCACAAGCCAAACGAACGGGGGTAAGAGAAGAGTACTCACGCCATCGGCGAGCCTGCCGGCTACCTTTTCGCTGACCCGACCTCCAATCTGCCTCATCCGCTTTCCAACCGACTCGAGACTGCCGCCCTCGCAGAACTCCATGAGCACCTTGACCTCACTCGACGAGGGGGAGATGTAGGCTCCAAAGAAATGGATGATATTGATGTGTTCCGTGGACGACGTGATCTTGATCTCACGCAGGAGCTGCTTCATGGGCGCCTCGTGTGTGGTGATCGTTTTGCGGGCCATGATCAAGCCCGTCCGTTTGTCGCGAACTTTGTATACGGCGCCGCCTGCGCCCTCGCCGAGTCGGTTCTGCTCTTCGAGCAGCTCGTCGGACCACTGATCAAACTCCTCGACGGTCTGGCGGATGTTGTCCATGGAGATGGGGGGAGGGCGCGGTTGTGGGGAGATGGTGAGCTGTGGTCTGATCGTTGCTTCTCCGGGACCGTCTGTGCTACTGGAAATAAGATGAGGAGAGCCGTTTTGAGTGTTGGGGCCGCCCGCATAGCCGCCAGCGAAGGCACTCTCGCCAAAGTCCATCGCCGGCAGCTTGAGTTTTGGGCGACCCGGAGTAGGTGCTGAGCCTGGAATCAGGAGAGAGATGGTGGGCGTAGGAGAGCGAGAGCGGGCGGGCGGTGAAAGGGCAGGGAGAGATAGTAGGGCAGGAGGGTGGTCCTGGTGTACTTGGGCACTGCCATTGCCGTTGATGTTCTGTGTCGACAGGGCGGGGAGCTTGGTGGCTGAGGGTCTGCGATTAATATTGAGAGGAGCGATCTCCGGGAGCTTGAGAGCGGTGGGCGGGGAGGAAGGACGCTGGATCCTGGGGCCCATGGGGCGTGCGGGGCTGGAGTGCATCGAGTGCATCGTGCTGGACGGCGACAAAGGGGCTGAACACGACGAGGAGGAGAGGAGAGGAAGGACCGTGCAGGACGACGCTGAGCGCCCGCCTCGCGACAATACAATATGAAAGGGCGGGCGTGACAGGCGCCCGTAGATCCTGCAGCCGCGCCCACTTCTCCCGTGTGAACTCAGCTCCCCCTTACCCTCCGTCGGCAGTGTAGCCAAGTGGTTACGGCGTCACGTTTAGGTCTCTCAGCCGATCCGTGATGGGTTTCCCGCGCGAGTTCGAATCTCGTCACTGTCAATCTGGTTTCTATCGTCCTCTTTTTTGACTGTGCGCAAACAAGACAACACCCGAAATCGACCCGGGCACGCGCTTCTCCAACTTGTCTCCCAACCACCACAATCATGGCCTCCGCTACCGGTAAGCTGCATAGTTCACGTTCTCTTTGTTTTTGCATCTTATACCGTCACTCCAGCCACCGGAAAACTCTCCAGGGAAGAATATCGTCGTCAAAAGGACCTCGATGCCGCTCGCAAGGCCGGTACAGCTCCCGCTGCTCTAGATGAAGAGGGAAAGGCCATCAACCCCCACATTCCTCGTACGTGCTCACACCGCTACTAGAAGAGATATTTTGTTTTGACTTCCTCCTTAGAGTACATTGCACAGGCTCCCTGGTACCTCGACACCGGCGCACCCTCCCTCAGTCACCAACGTATCCCGGAATACGACCGCGGCGCAGACAAGCTCGACAACTGGTACGACCGTGGTGCCAAAGCTGGCCCAGCGGCCAAGAAATACCGCAAGGGAGCGTGCGAGAACTGTGGAGCCATCACACACAAAAAGCAAGACTGTCTCGAGCGACCACGGCGGCGCGGGGCCAAGTTCTCGAACAAAGACATTGCTCCGGACGAGATCATCCAGGACGTCGCCTCGGGATACGATGCGAAGCGAGACAGGTGGAACGGATACGACCCAAGCGAGCACAAGAGGGTGTACGAGGAGTACGCAGCGGTGGAAGCAGCGAGGCAGAAGCTGAGGGAAGAGGAGATTGATAAGCAGACGACGACCGACTTAGCGGCAGTGAGAAAAGTGGCGAAAGCGGGCAAGGGTGAAGGGAAAGATGATGACTTTGGAAGCAGCGACGAAGAAGACGACGACCAGGACAAGTACGCCGAGTCTGCGGATGCCGTCGGTCAGAAGCTGGACACCAAGACACGTATCACGGTCCGAAACCTGCGTATTCGTGAGGACACGGCCAAGTACCTCATCAATTTGGACCCGTCAAGCGCATACTATGACCCGAAGACCCGTTCTATGCGCGACAATCCCGTGAAGAACGTCCCGCCAGAAGACGTACGTTCATTCCTATCAACGTATCTCTGCCTACGCTAATTTTCGACTGTTGTAGGCGCAATTCGCTGGTGACAATTTCCTACGATACTCAGGGGAGGCACCCGAAGTACAGAAGCTGCAACTCTTCGCTTGGAACGCCGCAGCCCGCGGCAACGACGTCCACATGAACGCCAACCCTACACAGGGTCAACTGCTGCATGTCGAGTACCAGAAGAAGAGGGAAGAGTTGAAGGATACCACCAAGGGCAGTATTCTGGCGAAGTACGGAGGCGAGGAGTACCTGGAGAAGGCCCCGAAAGAGCTGTTGCAAGGGCAGACGGAGGAGTACGTGGAGTTTTCAAGAACGGGTCAGGTGGTGAAAGGAAAGGAGAGGGCAGCTACGCGATCGAAGTACCCTGAAGACTGTACGTTTTGGTTTCGTTCTTGCGATTTTACAGTGGTACTGACTAGTCCTTGATGTAGTATACGTCAACAACCATACGTCAGTATGGGGTTCGTGGTACGACATGTCCTCGGGAGAATGGGGCTTCGCCTGCTGCCATTCGTCCGTCCACCTGTCCTACTGCACAGGCTCGGCTGGTATACTCGCCTCGCAAGCGTCGAGCGCAAAGAACCTCCTCGCCTCCTCATCCTCATCCAGCATGCCCCCACCACCCGTCCCCGCCAGCGCCCTCGCCGCCGCTTCCTCAACTCCATCAGCAGCAGCAACATCGGAGGAGAAGGACGACCGCAAGAAGAAGGCGGAGGAGCTGTTTTCGAAGAAACGACTGGGTGAAGGCGAGCTCAAGTTGGATGATAGGCGGTTGGCAGAGGCGATCAGGGAGGAGAAGGATCGGAAGAGGAAGGGGCGAGGGGATGCAGGGGATGACGACCCGTGGGGGAAGAGTAGTAAGAAGAAGAAGGGCGATGAAGTTACTGAGGAGGAACTGGGTAAGTCGTGGTGTTTACTTGTACCTGGGTGTGCTGGTGTTGATACTTTTTTCAGAGGCGTACCGGCTCAATCGACGTATGACGGAAGATCCTATGGCCAATTATGTGGACGAGGATTTGTGACCGGGATCATTATGTACCGTGCTCTTCTCTTTTTATTTGCCTCTGCACTATACTTACGTCGACTTACTCTACTGCATTGTACCACTTCTACACAAGCATGACGTTCACTTGAAGTTGAATTCTGGTGTTACGGGCGGGGTCCTTGTGGCAATCGCCAAAGGTTATCTACTCAGTCTGAAACTTCCCATCAACAAATAGGTTCAATGGAAAGAACACACCTACGGGCCGCACGCGACTTTCGTGGTTCGTTCGCGTGCGGGAGGAATTTATCACCATGAACATGGCACGCAACATTCCAGAATTTGAAACTTGAAATTCATACATCAGCTGCTCGTCATGAGGTCCCCGATGGGACCCGACCCTTGCGAGCTGTATCTCATCTGGGCAGCTATTTCCTCTGGCGAGCGAAAGTCAGCTGGCTTTGGTTCAGTTCGCATCCCACTACTGTTCCGTCTAGCGTCGAAGTCGAAACCGAGTCTTGATATCGACGTGGCTCGCGTACTTATCGTCTAACCGCGATGCTTCGAAGGACTGGCTCAGAAGGTAAACGTTGGGATCTGAGATACCGGATAACGTGCATCATATTTGGCAACGCTAAAATAATAATGTTGTCTTCCATTTGAAACCACCCGCCGACCCTGGCCTACCCTGGCCTACACTTGCCCCAACCGCTTCTTTTCAAATACAGCGTGTCTTTCTTGGACGATCCCATCGCCATCGCCGTTCTCAGCAACTCGCAACCACCACGTTTTCGTCGAGTCTGCTCCGACTCGCATTTGCCTGTATGTTGAACAACCCCAATCTGATTAGAGCGAAATCGTGCATGCTAACGGCAAGAAATTGGCACTCAGATAAGATAGCAGGTCTTTTGCACGTTGTGCATGGAATCAGTACAGTATAGGCCACCGGGAAGAGAACTGGAACGACGGTCGATCGCGCCATGCGCGTCCGCCCCTGTTCAGAGTTCTACCCCGCGCTCTCGGTGAATCGTGATCGATGGTACAAACCATCGTTTACCATCGTCCTGGCCAATCACACCGACGACAGCCGACGACTCGTTGCACTGCTCCCCCCCCCCAAGAACTCACATCAGAGGCCCTGGTCAGAAAAATCCATTTGGTGGCTTTTCTGGTACCTCCTGGTGATCCAGATTTTTCGCCAATCCCCCGATTGCCTCGGGTGCGGTGTTGTCTGTACCTCAAATGCATTCAACCTCCTCCACCCCTTGAATGGACCGTCTCCGTCTGGATCTGGCTCCTCCCGACTCTTGCTCCTTTTGCGCCGCGCATCTGACGCGTTGACCGTGCGCACAGGCCGCCCCATCTTCCCGCAAACCCTCTACTCTTACCCATCCACGTTCAAGTGCACACCGTCTCTCCCAACATCTGCTCAATAACTACCGCATACAACTATGGTAAGCCTCTCTGCTCACGATTCATTCACCGACGTACAACTCATACGCGCCGCATTCAGTCGGGTCCGTCATCTCCAGCGTCGTCCGAACGCAGCTTGCACCATGCCCTCCTTTCCATCCACTTCATCATCGTCGGTGGAGGCGCGTCCGGTCTCTGCGCCGCACTCAGCTTGACGCGTATCGGACACAAGGTTACCCTGCTCGAGCAAGACGAGACTTTCGAACAGGTGAGTCGTGGTCATTATCTTCAGTGCTGGATATCATGAACTTATCCGATAAACTGCACTCCTTTTAACCGCGTTCTTACTCCCCTCGCCAATGTACACAGGCGACACAATCGGGAGGATGCATAATACCGCCAAACACCGTCAAATTGCTCTCGCGCTGGGGTATCCGGGATGAATTATTCGTCATGTCTAACGAGATGCCAGGGATGTACTTGACGAAATGTAAGCCCACTATACTTGTTCATCTTTGACAGAAGATCAAATGCAATTTATCACTCAGATGACACCGATGAAGACATGGGTACACACGTCTGGGACCAGGAGTTCTTCAAGGAAATAGGAGGGTCGATTCGTACCATCAACGTAAGCAGAAATCATTACACGCGTCGATGTAAATACTCAGCTGCTCTGCTCTACGCTAGTATGGCGCGTTACGGAAGCTCCTCTGTAAAGCAGTCGTCGACCAAGGAGTTTCGGTGCGTACTGGCACTCGCGTTGCTTCCGTGGACGCACGCGAGCACGGACAGCCGCTAGTGACTCTAGAATCTGGGGAGACCCTTAGAGCAGATGTTGTGCTCGGTGCGGATGGGCAGGACAGTGTGGTGCGGAAACTTTTGCTTCAGTCGGAGGAGATCGAGGAGGATGTGCATAAATATCTAGGCCGCGACGTCTACAGCGTGTTCGTCCCAGGAGAGTCGATGTTGGGAGATCCGGATTTGGAGAAACTCTTCCAAGAGGTACGTCCTTGCCTCCTTTGCGTGTAAGAACCACTCATAGATATTCGCATTCAAGAGCTTGTTCCATTCGGTACTTGGTGACGGCCGTGCGATGTACGCGTATCGGATACCGCCGCCTCCGGATTCTGGTCGAAAGGTCGATGACTACGCTTTGAACATGTTTCTGCCCGGTGAAGAAGCTGGACCAAGATGGGAGCCTATAGAGAACTCGGTACTATTAGACCGAATGGGCAACTGCTGGGACAGGTAAGCATCTAGTCTTGTCAACCAGTGCAGACCGTCCTCCTGACCTTTGTTACGGCTCAGGTGGAGGAAGCTTGTACAGCGTGCTACCATGATTGCGAAGTCGCCGATGACTGAACGGCCATTACTCGATGTTTGGGTGCATGAGCACGGCCGAGTACTCGTAATTGGCGACGCCGCACACGTCTTCTACGTATGTTCACCCCTCTTTAACCTGCTATCTCTTTCCTGACCAAAGTATTTCATCGCAGCCATGCTCAATACAAAACACCGGTGTCGCAGTCTGCGATGCAGCGACCCTCGCTCAACTATACCAACACTTACACCACCACCGACAAATCAACGTCTTCCTGAACGCGTTCCAGGATATTCGCCCGGCCCGTATCAAATACATGCGCGCCTTGGAGTTCGGCAACCTTAACTACCAGATGATGTCTTATGGACCGGAACAGGAGCAACGCGACAAAGCTCTGCGAGAGAGAAAGCGGAAGGGTCTGAACGCGCTCGAATCAGATTCAGAGGAAGAGGACGCAGTGATGGGGACAAATATCACCTCGCGGTGGGAAGTGAGTGGTGTTGGACATGTTCTCCGAGATGAAGATGCTGACTATCTGGTGTAGTCTGCCTTGAGCACTTTCGCTTTCGACGCGGAAGAGGAAGCGGACAAGTGGTGGGCGGACTGGGGCAGCTTGCAAGAGCGTGCCGCCTTCTCTAACATCAACACCCACCTCTCCATAGAGGTGCAGCATGTCGAGCAGACGATCGAAGCGCCGAATTCTCCGTGAGGTCTTAGGTTGCAGGGGCGTGGAGAGGATATATACCCGGGGGACCAGAGGGGATAGGGTCAGGACGGTGTCTTGTAGGTACATGTAGGTCGGATGTGTGTGCTTGTGTATGGTTATGGGACCAAGTGGGCCTTTACGTTCTGTTGTGGGTGCTCGAAGCTTCTTCATTCCAGGATCTACAAGCTATCAGAACGTTTCTGTAGCTCGCTTCATGCATATGATCACAGATGTCTAAACGCTATCTACCTGGGAGCACGAATTGACCGTAGTAAGCGTTGTACAGAACCTTCTTCGAAAGGGTCCGAGGGGCGTGGCCATCAATCAGCCTACGATTCCAGAATGCTGTACGTGAAACCAAGAGGTCACTCTAGTAGAAGATGTTTCTGTGAATATGCTCGAGAGTGCACAAACTTGGTATAGGCCCAGTACGATCATAGGTAGAAAACAGCAAAGTATACATAGAGTACGGTACACATATCATTCCTCTAACGGCGCACCATCAACATCATCATCCATGGGCTCCCCGTCAACATCAGCCTCTGCCATGGGCTCCCCATCGACGTCGGCCTCTGCCATAGGTTCGCCGTCCACATCAACGTCCGCCATGGGCACACCGTCTACATCGTCGAGTGGTTCACCATCTACATCGTCAATAGCCTCGCCATCCACATCATCGATGGCCACGCCATCAACGTCATCGTCCTGCACCATCGGGTCGCCGTCGACGTTACCGCCCACATCGCTTTCTTCGTCCATAGGTTCCCCGTCAGTGTCGTCTACTTCGAGTCCAGGAGGAGCTGTTGGCTCTGGCTCCGGTTCTTCTGCTGCTGGCTTGAACGAACTCGCCTTGAACTTGAATGCGAAAGAGGTAGTGTTGTCTTGAGGTTCGTCCGTTTCTTCTTTCTTTTCTTCCTCTTCTGCCGTCCCCGCTGTGTTCCCCTCCAACCTTTCCCTCAGCTCCCTCGTAAACTCAATTGGGAACACAATCCAGTCTTCCCAGATATCAACCACAGACGTGATCTGTTTCTTGAACGTCTCTGCGGTAATCCGTCCCGGGAAAGAATGGTAGATCGTAGAGAGGTGATCAAACACAAGACCAAGGCGAGACTGGAACTCTTGTCGGAACTTCCACGCCATCGGAAGGGGAGCGGCGGAGTTGTGGAGGATGTCACAGATGAGGTGTAGGCGAGCGACTTTGCGAGGGACAGGTGTCCCGTCCACCAGCAGCGAGGAGATGATGATATCTGCAATCTATTGGGGCTGTCAACAATGTTCAAATTACTGTAGAACACGAGACGTACCTCGTTGGCTGCTTCCGCATGTTCCAAACTAAATGCCATACACCGCGCCAGCTCACCTCTCCGACCAGACAGCGCACGCAACATCGCTTCGAAGCGTTTCCTGGCCAAGCGACCCAATTCGTTCTTGCGACCACGTTCTCGTTCAGACTCTTCTGCAGAGTCGGTGGAATATACGGAGTTGTAGTCCTAATACCAATGTAAGCGTGTTTCTCTGTCATAAGTATCAGTACGTACATCGTCATCGAACTCGGGATCCACACTGTCTTGTTGGCCTACAACAGAGCAGTAATACCTATACCGCCGATGCTATTGAAACACATGTCAGCCCTTTGCACTCCAGACCAACCACGCGAATGTAAATCACGTACATCCTTCAGCATGAACGCGTACTTCGGATTCGCCTTCTCCCTCTCATGCAGCTTCTCCTCATACTCGATCCCATGCCCCCGCACCTCCACGGCAACCGTTCTTATGAACGCATCACTGATATCATCTGCATCCATCTTGTCATGACTGCGACTTCGACTTCGACTGGGAGAGCGTCGACGGCTGTCATAACGCTTGGGCCCTCTGTAGCGCGGTGACCGGGAACGGGAGGGCGATCGAGAATATGGACTGCGAGATCGTGACCGACGGCGGGAGAAACGAGGTTGGTCCCGGGAGCGAGATCGAGAGCGAAGATTGTCTCGGTCACGACTGCGTTCTCGATGTCGTCCGAGGGATGCAGAGCGCGATCGAGAACGGGACTTCGACTTCGCTTTTGCGGATACTGCGTGATTTTGAGTGTCTTTGAGTGTCGGAACACTATCTATAGAAGAGATGCGAGCTCACCATACATCGGTTTCGCCGCGATGGGTACGGCCTTGCTCCAGCCCACTCGAAGAACTGAACCGCCCCAGTCAAAACCGTCCAGCTCCCTCAAGGCCTCTTCCGCGCCTTTACGCTTCATGAATGCGACGAATCCGCTTAAACCTGAGCTCTTGCTTCGTCTTGACTGTGTCATGTCGGCACCAGGACCTGTAGTTGCATCGCCTCTTGGCCACATGATCTTAACCTAGATGACGCGTGTCAGGACAATCTTGTGGAGACGAGAGATAACACTCACTGACGCCACTGGGCCGCAGCGAGCGAAAAACTGGCCCAAACTCTGTTCTGTAACATGTGGAGGTAAATTGGCCACGAAGACATTGGAAGTCTGAGCGGAATGTCAGATTGGGGTCAAGATGATCGCAGGTCGCGTACCTCTGGGTCACCACGATCTTTGCTACCGCTCTGACCTTCATATGCTGCCATAGAAGTGACAGATCTCCCATGACCCACTAAATCCCATGCACACCATCAACCCTCGGACGACCCACAAAACAAATCACTCGTACCATGCCTAGCAAATTTCGACTCTCGCGTTGCCTGCTCCCTCTTGATTTCCTCCAAGAATGAGTCCATGGCACGTCTCCCCTTCGGTTTCGGGGCACTTTGAGGAGGTGACGGTGGCTGTTCGTGACTTGAGCATAACGGCCAGGATATAGATAATGTATAAACATACTGTTGTATCCTCAAACATCTGCGAGGGCCTGGAAGGCCCGGCACCCCTTGTAGAGGGCGCATACGTGTTCCCTTGGCCCGACTTCACGAAGGTCGAGCTCGCCTTCTTCTGGCCAGATCCCTCCGCGTCGAATGCGTCTACGAACTCAGCATAAGCTCGCGCTGCACTGGCCTCTTCTTCTCTGCGCTTCGCCTCGGCGGCCTCCTTCTCTTTCTCGCGCTTTGACTTGCGAAGGTTGCCCTGGGTGTAGTGGGAGAGCTTGTGGTCGTCGACTGGCTTTTGCTAGTGGGGAAAGAGCGGATGGTGAGTGTGGAGGGGAGGAGAAGGAAGGAGTCGTATCCGTCGCACTGGGAACGCATGGTCCTCGTCGTCGTTGTCGAAGAATGCGGCGAGTTTCGATTTTGTTTTGTCCATCTTCACCGCGGTAGGAAGAGTAGGTCGCAGGTTTGTAGACGCCTGTATGTCCGAATGCATGTTGCGCGTGATCGACGGCGCCTATTGACGTCACAGGCTGTTGCTGCCGCTGCCGCCGACGTCGTCGAGCAACTCTTCTGCTCACCATCACAAACAACGTCGAGTCGCCGTTGAACATCATGAAGTCGTCGTCTACACCACGTCCTGCATCGCCCTACCGCCGTCGCCGCATCATCTGGACCGTCGCCGTCCTCACCATCCTCTCCTTCCTCTACTTCTTCACCAACTCCGAAGCATCCGCGGACGGCCGCTGGTCCTTGCCCGTCTTCAAGTCATTGTCATTCGGCGGTACGGGCATTTCTCACACAAACTCCCGCGTCAGCAAAGTTTCCGACGCGTTAGCTGCAGAGAGACGGTTGAGGGTGCAGGAGATCCATGGTTTGCTGCATTTTGTCACCGCACATCAGCAGAGGAAGTTGAATGAAGAGGACGGGGATACCATCAAGGCTGTCGGGGTAGGCTCGGTGAAAGTGGACCCGACGAAGAAGGTTGATTTCAGTGTGTATTCTCCGGATGGAGACGACAATTGGCAAAATCATGTCTCGGTCTTGAAGAAGCAATATCCCCTGGTCGTCTTCAGCAAGACGTACTGCCCGTATGTACCATGCTACTCTCTGCAGCGGTCCTGAGTATCTCATACCTTTTATTAGATACTCACGCAGAGCAAAGGCTCTCCTGGAGTCTTATAACGTTTCCCCACCGCCTTTCGTCGTCGAACTGGACACTAGGTCCGACGGTCCGGTCATTCAAGCTATCCTCAAGAGGATTACAGGCCGTGGCACGGTGCCCAATGTCATTCTGCAGGTACGCCAGTCATTCCCTGCCCTTCGTACTATGATAGATATAACAATTCGCTTCAGGCGTCCTCCATAGGCGGCTCAGACGGCATCGCTGTACTTGATCAGGAGGGTAAACTCAAAGAGCTGTTAGAAGAAGCCGGTTTGACAGTGCAGATCGCGGAGTGATCAAGCCAAAACCTCACCCAGGGAGGGCTTCTGCTGTATCTATAGAATCATGCTGAGTGTACCTATATACGGGAGTACTGACCGGCTTCGTCACTCCGAACTTGACTTCACTCACGATGCTCTGTCTGCGATACCGAAAGAAAATGCATTGCGATTAACCCAGCAGTCAGTTTAGTATTGTGAGATCCTGTTCCAACCAATACATGCATTGAGATGGTGTGATGATATGTGGATATGTGAAAGCGACCGTGAAATACGAGAGCACTTTTTTGACGAGACCTCAACCTCTGCGATTGCCGCCACGAGGAGGACGCTGAGCAGTAGTCCTCAGGATGGCGTCCTTGGCGGTATGAATGGCTTCCTCGGAGCCTGCGAAGAAACAACGTGAGTAACCGAAGGACTCCGAGCAGAACGTCTGAGGTACATACCGACGATGACAATGGTGCTGTCCTCTCTGCTAACCGTGATGTCCGCACCACTCTCGGCACGCAACCTCGCAACGTTTGCGCCCTTAGAACCGACGATCCTGGGGAACAACGATCGATCGGGCAACGTCAAGAACCCGACGTGCGACATCTTCTCCGCATGCGCGATAGCCTCTTGCGTCAGCTTCAACGCCTTCTCCAACCCAGCCTGGTCGCGCGCCTTGAACGTCCACTCTGAGTCGCCGTCCTCAGTTTCCTGGTAGTTAGAAGTGACCTGCCACTGCGCTTCAACAATAGCGCTGTCTTCGTCGTCAGGGTCGTCGATACGTGCTTCGGTTGCTGCGTTGCCCGAGGACGCAGTAGGACGAACAGGAACAGCAGGTCCAGACGCCTGCTTGGACTGTTCGACTTGCACACCGTAAGAGCGGAGAGAACGGAAGAAGTTGCCCTGCTGAGCGACAGCGTGGTGGTACTTCAATGGTACGCTCATCTTGGCGGTGATGCTCTCTGCAGCGGGAGGCTTGATGGAAGCCTTGAGCTCCACCACAGCCTTCTCGCAGGCAGCACGAGTACCGGTGACCTTGACCAGGTTGGCGGGCTCGACTTCACCAAGCTCATCCGTGTTCTCTGGCTCGCCGACGCTGTTGTAGGAGCGGGAGCCGGGGAACTGGACTTGAGCGCCTGTCTTGCTCTGGAGGTCATTCAGGTGCTGACCGCCGCGACCGATCAAGCTGCGGTGCTGAGCGGCGGGGACCTCAACACCGAGGACGATGCGGTCCTTCAAGGTAGCGACGACCTTCTCGAGTTCGGCTTGGAGCTTAGCAACAAGCTTGGGTTCACCACGAAGGCGAACATCGTCGGAAGGCTCTCCTTGACGAGGGCTGTGTAGAGCACAGATGAGACACGCTGAATAAAGAAACGGCACAACTTCACTCACAATCTGACGAGGCCGGCTTGGATCTTCGAGTCAGTTGGACCACCACAGCGAAGGATGAGATCCCTGAGACCCTGACCACCAGCACCAATCAAGGTGCGATGGAACCTGCTCTCAATTGTGATGTTAACCGTAGTCTCCTCAACAACCTGGTCCGAGATCGCGATGATGGCAGCCTTGGCCTCTGCAATAGCCGCCTTCGTGCCGCGCACTTGGATGTTGGTCTTGCTGGTGTCGTCTGAGGCTTTGTCGACGTCGATCTGTGCTCCGGTATTATCTTTGATCTCGTTGATGGTCGCGCCGCTCTTGCCCAGAATACGAGCTACCGAGCGAGTGGGAACAGTGAACTTGACGACGTTATTGGACTCCTTCTCAAACTCGACAGCCTAAACCGAAGTGTCAACAATGGAGTAAATTATGTTGTATAATGAAGCAACGCACATCAATAAGCTCAGACTTGGCACTGGCGACTCCCTTGCGACCACCTTTGATAAGAACCTCGTCTGCCTTCAGGGACTCCCTGGTCTTGCCTTCACCATTCTCCGCGGATTCGCGAGGGAACGTGATCTTGACAGCGTACTTCTCCTCCAGACGGATCACATACTTCCCGCTCTGACCGATCAAAGAGGAATGGTACTGGTGAGGGATCTTCAAGATCTCGGAGGTCTCGTCGGCCTGGATGAGTGCCGTCAGCAGGAAGTAGGCTAAAGTAGAATAAAAAGCGTACGAGTCTATCGGCCTGAGCCATGATCCGCTTCTTCGCCTCTTCGACGTTCTCCTTACGGCCGATAACCTAGTACCAGTCTTGGTCAGACCAAATTGTGATGACGCCCCGACACCATTCGCCTTACCTTAACCTTGACTTTCTGGTGAGTACCCTTCTTCTTCTTGGTCTTCTCGTCCTTGTCATCGACTTCGTCCTGGAAGTCAATTTTGACGCCGAGAGAATCCCTGAGCCTGTTGACACCAGCACCTTGAGCACCGACGATGCGGCCAACGAACTCGCGGTCGATCTCGAACTCCACAGCCTACACAAAGTCGATCAGTACAACGAGCAAACAGCACGACATACATTAAAGGACAGGAGCATACATAGCTGGAGACGATCTCGTCGTTCTTCGCGTCCTCGACGATCTTCTGGATCTCCTTGGTGGCACGAGTCACGTCCGAGCTGGCACCACGGATCTGGATAACGTCCTCAGAGGAAGCGTCGCCGGCTTCAGCGCCCAGTTTGATGGAAAGCGCCTTGTCCTCGCCGATGATGCTACACTCAGACCTCAGTCTCCTTCCAAACACGTAGGCTGACTGGAAGCGCACTTACGCGTTGAGAGTAGTACCGTTCTTGCCAACGACAGCGTCGTGCCACTTCTTCTCGACATTGATCGTCACGGTCTTGACGTCCGCGGCATCCTTGGCCATCTTCAAAAGCTCCTTCTCAACCTCTTCGAGCTTGCTTGCTTTCTCGACGGGAGAGGGAGAGGCATTGGGAGAGGTGGGATCATAGACGAGGAGAACCGACGACTGCTCAGCAGACTCGGGAGGGAAAAACACAAGGACGTTATGGGCATCGTGGAAGGACTTGACTCTGCAATCTACGTTAGTATCTCCGCCTCTAAAAACGCCACGATATGCTCACCTCTTCGCGTTCTTGCCGGAGCTGATGATACGGTGCACGAGCCAGTCGATAGGTACGTCTTTGGTCGCGCCCATGAGCTTGCCAATAAGCTGAGATACCTGGCTGACAGCGTTATCGACGGCAGACTTGTCACCGACAAGATCCACGCTCAAAACCGTGGCCTTCTCCACTGCGGAGACGGGAGGCGTGTAAACCGAAACACCGGGGTGAGCGGCGGCGAGAGTCTTGTCGTACCCAACACGGATCATGTAGGTGAGCAACTGCCTGGAGAACGAGATGGGACCGGGGAGCGGGAACTCGTGAATGTAAGCCGAATTGGCCTTCTCCATGACGGCAGTCATACCGGCAGCCAGATCAGCAGGCTTGCCCCAGACGATGATCTCGTCTCCCGGCTCTTCGATGTCGGCAATGACGACAGCGCACTTGCTCTTGGCGAGAATATCATCAGCACCCTTGCCAGTGAGGAGCCTGTGCTGGCGCTTGGGGAGTGTGAGCTTGAACGAGGTCACCTCAGACGTGAAGTAAGCAACCGCGGACTTGATGGACTCGATGACACGGACGACGCCCTCGCGGTCACCAGTGACAGTGATCTCACGAGCAGCGGTATTGAGAGCTAAGTTGACGTCAACACCTTCAGCAGCATCAATGAACGTGCTGCGGCGAGGCAAGATGAAGGGGAGCACGTGTGCGGGGATGTCCTTGACATGCTGGGTGCTGCGAGACCGCTTGGTAGCAACCTTCTCGTTAATGAGAGCCTGTGCCTCGAGAGCTGAAGGCTGGGGACCGATGATGGTGATGGGGACCTGGGGCTCCTCCTCCTCCTCACCGTCGGGGCCGACGGGAGTAGCAGTACCGGAAGCAAAACCGTTTTGACCGTTGACTGGGAGTGTGTCCTTGCGAGGGATGTCGATCTTGACACCAGTCTGATCGCGGATCTGTTTCAACGTAGCACCCTTGGTACCAATGATGCTAGGGATGGTGGAAGCGGGCGCGTACACAGTCAAAGTGACCTAAACATCACGGTAAGGACTGGCGCAGAAGCTAAACACGTAGGAAGCACTCACGACGGGACTCAGCGCTGCCAGCAATGCTCTCTTAGCCTTGTCCAGCTCTTTCAAAGACTCCGACTTGAGGTAGAACGTAGTCTGGCGAGACTTCTGGTTCGTGGAGGCTTCAAGTTTGATCTTGTACTGAGTGACAATCTGCTTCATGACCTCTCCGAGGGAGGTCGGCTTGCCATCCTTGCCAGCGGTAGAGAGGTCAACGATAGACAAGGTGAAGGTATCCGAGTGGAGGGTCTGCTTGGAGAGAGTGGCCTTGATACGAGGGGCACCGGCAGTACCCCACCCTGAGGTAGTCTTGGGAGCGTTCGTGGGAGTAGAAGGGGCGAGAGAGGGGAAGGCTTCCACAGAGCTAGTATCGGGGCGACCGTTGGAGGTAGTGGCAGGTGCAGCATTGACAGGTGCAGAATCCAAAGAAGGGAAGGGGTCCGGAGCTCCCTCGAGCTGGTGCTTCCTCTAACGCGAAGCAGACATTGGTACGACTGCAAGGGTCAATATACATGGATGTATCACGCACCTGGAGATCAGCAGCGTTGAGAGCCATGTTTAAGGGTGATTACGGGTGTCCGAAGAACAGTGAGCCTAAGACGGGAAACCTAGGCAGCCAAGCTTGGATGCAAGCTATAGCTGCAGAAAAATGAGGATGATGCAGTCAAACAAGAAGAGTTTCTGGTCAACCCAGTCTCAGTCTCTCCAATGTTATACGTGGGCACTCTACGTTACCGTGCGACCCAATTGCCGTACTGGGCTTACGGAGGCGCTTAGCAACGACGCGTACATACTCGTCTAGATCTTGCCAACCAAGTTGCATCCTCTTCGACGAAGAATCTCTGAACCACAACTACCCACTCCCAAAGTAGACCCCGAATGTGCTGATTGCCTTCTATACCGTTCTCAAACTCAGTGTCCTTCCAGAGCTCCGAACCCTATGATACACCTGCAAGCTGTTGAACCACGATCGATGTGCCCCATATGATGTAAAATTTCTGTATCTCTATTGCAAAGTAACACAGATACAAATAACTGAAATGAAGATAAAGATATCAAAGAAAGCAATGCCCCTAGCTTCAGGCAAGAAGTCCTGGTAGACTGCGAATGTGTAATCCAGTCACTTGACCCTCAAACCAGTAGCTAAACAGAACGTTCGTTGTCATTGGTCATGGCAACCAGCTTCTCTTTGTCACCGCTTTCGTCCACGAGACGGCGAAGAAGTCCCTTCTCGTTCTTGAGTAACTCGCTGGGCTTGTCGAATTCGGCCTGACAACAATTCGTGAGACACTATACACAACAAATCAAAAGGGTAACTTACGATATGACCGCTGTCGAGCACCATCTATAGTGAAATTACGGTGATGAGCAACATGCTTTCAAGCAACGTGAAATACGAGACAACGCACGATTCTGTCGGAGTCCATGATAGTTTGCAAGCGATGAGCGACCGTCAGAAGTGTGACGTCCTTGTCTAACTTTGATCTCAAAGATGTCTGGATGATGTTGTCGGTCTCGTAATCAATAGCAGACGTTGCTTAAGGGCATTTTGACAACGTCAGGAATATTGTACTTCGCGATGTACATTGTTTATATGTACCTTCATCGAGAATCAGGAGTTTGCTCCGACGTACGATCGCCCTTGCGAGAGCGAGGATTTGGCGTTGACCAACGGATAAGTTGCTTCCTCCACCAGAGATGGCGGTTTCCAATGTGACACGATCTTCATCGTCTTCGCTTTGAAGTGAGAAGAGACCAGCTGAACGTAAAGCGTCGTTCAATTCAGCATCATCGTGTTCGGAGAACGGGTCCAAGTTCTGACGAAGCGTCCCACTGAGCAGTTCGGGCTCGAGGGCTATCAATATTGAAAACTTTGTGAAGAGAAGCATGAATGACGCACCACTTGAGGTATGATGGTGATGCTTGATCGAAGAGCATCAAGATTCAGCGACTGGGTCGATAGTCCATCGTAGAACATGTCTCCTTCGGTAATGATACAGCGCAATAGAGCGAGTGTTAAAGAGCTCTGCATATGTCATTGAGTTATCCACCCAAAGGATACAATATTTTGATGGAACACACCTTTCCGCTTCCCGTTCTTCCAACTAGAGGACCCATGAGAACTACTTCGGGAAGATATGGGAACCGACTTACCGATACCGATGCGCTCGCCAGATTTGATGTGGAATGTAAGGTCGTGCAAAACCTTGGGACCGTCCTGTAGAGCAGCAGCGTTATTGGCCGACGTCTCAAAGAAGACAGCGGTACGCACGGGCGAGTAACGAGCGGAGAGTTTCTCAACTCTGAGATCACCGCTTGCTGGCCAGTACGCAGGAGGCACGCCTGTACCGGTGGCTTTCGGCTCTTGTTCGATGGTGAGATATTGTTCAACTCGTTCCATGCTATTCAAGGGTCAACGAAACGATCTTAAGGAGTCTAGGGCTGGATTCACCTATTGCCCTCAATCTCGGCCTCGTTCAGAAGCCGTACGAACCATAGAATCAAACCGCTGAAACCAACTGCGTTTCGAGTCAGCACCGAGGTTTCAACAACGTCAAGAGGAACCGTACCAGCCATCGTTAAGGAAAAACCAGTTGTAGATGCGCCGCGATTTTGTGGGCCGTAAATCAAGTAGGCAGCAAGCCCTGATGCAAATAAGCCAGCCAATATGCTGCTACGAACACCAACCCATCTATGGAGATCAACTCAATGAGAAATGGGACCTCAGATTGATATGAAGTCGAGATACCTGTTGAGATTCCAATACGTGATTTGAGTTCTGGTAAAACGGTCGATCCGAAGGAACGACTCCTTGCGGAATGCGGCTTGCGCACCGTACGCACGAATTGACACTGATCAACAAATATTAGCTTCATAGCATTCCATAAATACTTGCGACTCTCACCTAGACCTCCTATGGCGGACCCGAAGTTAGCCAACACGGGGGATTTTGCGTTGCTCATCTCTCGTTTGACCGGGAGCTGGGCTCTCATATAAACATGTCCAAATCAGCCGCCGACGGCCACCACAAATACACCAGGAAAAATGAAGACAGGAGAGATGATGAGGATAGCGCTGAATTTCATGAAGATCTGGAGGAAAGCGTCGATTACGTGATAGACGGCTCCCGCAAACGAGGTGTCAACTATCAAACGTTCAGCATTCGCTCTGGCTATGAATCAACTACCGACGTACTGGATGCAATGTCCTGCGTACACCTGGTGAGAATGCGAGATATGGGAGTCTTGTCGAGCCATCTTGCTACCAATTAGTGAGAGACTGAAGAGATCAGGAGATTTCGGGCCTCACCTCAGCGTTGCGCCAAGAACAGATTCGACCAAGAGCTGATGGACGCGACGAGATGCTCTGATAGAACCGACGACCCATAAGCCGTTGGCGGCTGCATATGCAGCAAACCCGCCGAGAATAGTGACAGAGTAAAGCGTCAAAAAGCTGGGAAGTTGTGATGGTTGGGTAAGTATCAATGTCATGCACTTATCGATGAGTACACTCACTACGATACTGGTACACTCGATGGGTCATGGGTCTCGTACTGAGATGCCCAGAGGCCAAGTACCCACACGTCAAGTTGCGAGAGGATCTTCGAGGCCAAGATGACTACAGTGAACGCCAACCAGAACATGACGGGGTTCGTGGATCCTGGCAAACTGGTGAAATATAACTTCACTGTTCACAAGTAAGCCGGGTCAACAACGACCTTGACAAAAAGACAGCAGACACGTACATGCAGACCAACCGATGTGACCCATGGCCACTTCCTCCTCGACGATTAACTGACCGCTCGGCTTCTTCGCGTCGTCCGCAGCGTCTGTTTGCTCCACCGTCTGCTCTTCTTTTTCTATGGCTTCGTGCTCCTTCTTGACTTCCGACTGAAGCTTTTGGTCTTTGGCCAAAGCATTGGAAAGCGAGCCTTGGCTTAGCACACGCCCATCTGTACTCAATGAAACCACAAAATCAGCTACAGGAGACATCAGAGCAATGTTGTGGGTCTGACGCGTTGTCAGTAAATAGCGCTACGAAAATCAGCAAAAATGCTTACGACCAAGATTACTGTCCGGCCACGGAGCAGCTCGCCGCGGAAGCACTTATTGACGATGCTTTTAGCTGTGTGAACATCCAGCGCTGCGAAAACGTCATCCAGAAGCAAGATTGCAGCAGAAGAGTAGACTGCGCGTGCAAGAGTGACGCGAGCCTGTCGTAACGCTAGTCAGTGCAGTGAAAATAAGGAGGGTACGTGGAGATCACCTTCTGACCGCCACTGTAAGTAGTCAGTCAGTCGGCACGTTTGTATATACTACTTGGATCACGTACCTCAACGTCAACCCTTTCTCGCCGACTTCGGTCTGATCTCCAGCACTGAACATGGCGAGGTCGGGCTTCAAACCACATTGATCGATGACTGAAAATGAGTGGACCAGGTGAGGGTTCTGGATCGCAACGCTAACAGAGGCCGCGTACCAGCGTTATACCGGCCTTCATCATACGGAGACCCAAAGACGATGTTGTTCTAAATGCGAATAAGCGCAATGAGCATACGAAATCAGCTAATACACTTACGCGGATAGTCTCATTCAAGACCCATGACTCTTGTGCGTGGTATGCCACACCTCCTGCGCGAGGCAAACTGACCAGAGAATCTGGACCAGCTGGAATATAGTGCATTTCACCTACACGAGAACCTTCAGTCAGATGACAAATGTCTACCAAGAAATAAAGTACGTACCAAGTAATGCCATCAACAAGGATGTCTTGCCTGACCCGGTCTGTCCGATGATCAAGTTGATCGCACCATTTTTGAAAAATACTTCGTCTTCGATCTTCAACGTGAAGTTGCGACGGGTGGATCCAGGCGTAGCAACGCCGGTGCTACTCGCAGTCCACGTAAATGAGGCATTGCGAATGCCCACTACGTGCTCTTCGATTTCGGGTGCGTTGATGATTCTGCTTGATGAACTTGACGAATCAGGGGTAAATTCATCCAGAAGCTCAGTCTGTAGTCGGTCGCAATGAGCAGGCAGAATCAATGGTGGACTGCAGTACGCACGTCGTCAAGAAATTCGCTCATTCGATCAAGCGAGACTTTGGCTATGGCATGACCAGCCTGAGGTCAGCTCGTAGAAGTCAATGATGCTGTCCAGCAACAGATACCTTGGATTATCTGGGGCAGTAAATAGAAAATCCCGGCAAAGTGTTCTTGTACGATCTCAAAGACTTGAAACCAGACAACATCAGCATTCCACATAACACGATGTGCCAGGGTACGTACTGGCCATCGAGGCAAAAACTTTTGACGCTGTCAGTGTTCCTTTCATAATGACGGTCTCGTGGACGGAACGCCTCAGTACACGCATAGCGAGAGGAGCGTGAAAGATGGCCTACATAGGTTGCATATGTCACGATAGTGGTTGCGATGGGAATAAGGTTGCTGGGAAAGCGTCAGCATCAGCGATCTCAATTAGCAGACGACCCACCACTCACTTAGCAACACCGTTTAACAGCGAAAGCAGCTTGTGCTTTCTGATGGCCCGGAGCTCTTCATCGCGCTTCTCGCCAAGCTGTTGGCTGATCTTTGGTTCCCAACCAAACAGTTTAACCATACGGATCCCGTTCATGGCTGAAGGAGGCAAGATGTATGAGCGATCACGACACAATCATAGAAAATTGTCACTCACTTTCCGTGACGTTTTGGACGCGACTGTCGCTCTGAGGAACAGTAAGCCGCTGCTTGCTTTTCGGACCAAGTGTGAACGCTCACCTTCTTCATCTTTTCTACCTGTACATTGCGCAAGAGCTTCGCTACGTAACCTGGAATAGGTACCATAGCAGCCATAGTGGCGAGACCAGGATACACACTGCGGGAAATTTCATTCATTGGCCTGTAATACTAGACATACGTGACTCACCTCCAACCCAGCAACGAGTGCAAAATCATCATGCTCAAGATGATCTGTACGGGCACGTAAACAACTGAGAGGAGTTTCAGAAAGATCGTCATACACAAGCAAAGCAGTACGTACGGAGCAACAATAACGATTGTCCAGCCTCCAAGGTAGCGAGATCCGTTGTGACCAAGTTGTTCATCTTGCCAACTAAATTGCTATTGGTCGATCTCTCGAACTGTTCGTCAGCTTTCGCAGGACTGTCCTTGCTCGCGTCTTTGCCTTTCCCTGGTGCCGGGACTTTGGTAGCTGAAGTGGCGACTGAAGCGGTATCTGCTGCCGCGCTAGACTCAGCGACAGACTGGTTGTCGGGAGTGGTGGCCGCAGGAGTTGCTGCTGCACCAGCGGATCCAGTTTTCGCAACGTCGGATTTCACCCTCATGCGCAACGCATGGTCGAAGATGAGCTGCGTCATAACCGCCTGGTTTTGAGTCACCATCATTCCCTAGTAATGCGGGCGTGAGTGTACTGTTGTGCAATTGGATGTCGAGACGTACAGCTCGGTAGTAATACCAATCAAAGGCGATGGATCCTAGACTTGGCCCGAGAAGCAACCACAAGACCCATACCCACGGCTGGACTATCGCACCCTCACCGCCAGTTTCAATATAGCTGTCAAGAGATGATGAGCGGATGTTGAATAATGTGTCCCCTTCCGCACTCACTTCAGCAGTCTGTTTATACCCAAGGGTCCGAGGAAAGAAAGAAGTACCTATAGTCAGTCAAACGTAAGATAGCCGCATGTTCGCGTTCAAGAACTCAAGACAAACCCTAACGACAAGCACCAAAGCCATCTCAGCGTTCTCTCGAGCTGACATAGTACGTTAGCGTGAGAGCATATATAATCACTGAGAGTAGACACATACGGAAAATGCGCAAGATCAGACGCAAGCCAAGGTGTAATTTGCTCTTGTTAACCAAGGGATCAAGATACTAGGTCAATAGCTGTCAGTATCATACTCGCTCTCAGATCGGGCTTGAGACCTACTTGATAACTCCTCACAACCAAGTTCTTCAGAAAGTTCCTATTGCTGAGCGGCGGTAAGTCTTCGAGCTTGAGACGATCAGTCCTGTTGGCTTTCAAGATGACGCCGTCATTGTAAGAATGAATCGCCATGGCAAACCACGACGCGGTATCCGTCAATGGGACTTCTTTGGGTATGTCCTTTGTCCACAATTGAGCCCCTGATGTATTTCGTTCTAAATCAAAACTCACCTCAGGGTCAATTGGGGTATGCTGACGAGGCATAGTGAGGGGTATCACAAATGCTGCGATAGTCAGAATTGCAATTTTCGTCCACAAGAGCCGACCTTCTGAAGCGTCCACGGGCGAAAGAACGAGTGTACAAAGCGGCCAGACGTCACGATATATGTAGAGAATCCACGGTGCAAGCAACACGAAGAAAAGATGGGCCGAGCTGATCCTGCTCCATCTCGAGTTCGCAGCGACGGAGACAACACCAAGCAGCGACGCGTAAGCCTAGTAACCCACGTCATTGATGGCTTTGAAGACAGGACATAGATCTGACTCACGAAAATAGCGCACAGTCCATCATGCAGAATGTCCAGCCCATGAACCTCTCCAAGTCGTTCTCCTCCATCCTTCCTTTGCAAAAGAGTGATCGAGGGGATTGCGAGCCCCAGGAGAGCTAAAGAGGCCACCAAACGGACCACCTTGAATGCGAAGATGCTTGGTCCACCTAATTCCACCACATGCTGCGCAAGGCGCGATCCAGTGCGCTCATTCCTAGCACTCTTGCTTGAAGTCACCGCCGCATATATCGCGTGTACCAGCAGAACTACCAATGACACCCCGGCAACATAGATCGGAGATAGCAGAAACGCGTCATCCAACCATTCCCTGGCACATCTAGTTCAGTAGCCTGCTCTGATACACAAGGTAGGGACATACGGAATTTCGTCTCTTGCTGGTTCGAATACGACTTGATTTGCCAACACTACCTGATCCATGCTGACTCGCCCAACCCGAGCACTAGGTCACCGCGGACTTGATTCTCTCCGGAACGAATATCTCAAAAGGGTCCAGGGAAGAGGACAGAGACCGACAAGAATGAGCGAGAGGTAGGCGAAGGAAACAAGTACAACGTCAACACCGACCAACTCGTCTCAAATAAATAAAACATAAGCTATGCATTGCATTTTGGCGCGTAGACAAATGCCGGCCCCGGGGAAGCCAACGTCGAATCAGCGCCTCGCATCGCGTTGAGCAGGGTGAA
>RWJN01000080.1:0-93344 GCA_004332605.1 Steccherinum ochraceum
ACGTCCTCGGGGTCCTCGCCGGACAAGTCCGAGATCACTCGCCAAGTCGAGCATGACACTCCGGCTTTCCATAGCTCAGGCCAGCGCGATGGCGCTCGGCGTCTTGATTGCCGCCCGACGCGTCTTCTTCTGTCTTCTTCCTTCCTCGACATATCGTCTTCTCTGGCCAACGCGTTGCCCCAGACACGCACTTCAAAGCTTTAGCATGGGACAGATTCTCTCCAGGACTGAAATGACGCGCTCAATCCCGGCCCTGCGACGCGTCATGGAGACGAGGAAGACGAAGGAGGTCCTGGATGCAGGAGGGCGGGATGGCGGCGGACGCGTCGATGCCCGTGGTCGGGGGGAAGACATCGACGCAACGACAGGGTATGTCAAGGAGAGTTTAGCGTAGACCGCGTCGGCACCCCTCGGCACTCCTCCAGCAACACACACCTGGACCCTCTCGCATGACGTCGCTTTGGGCCTTCGCCCGCACCCCATCGTCCTCCTTCGTATAAAAGGCCGTCGGAGGTTGCTTTCGAGGGTCACCTCCTCTTTCTTCAACCTCCGCGACCCTTCTTGTACCCCGCCCGCCCGCCATGTCGTTCTTGCGGCAGATGCCCGCAGAGTTCATGCAGAGGACGTCCTCATTCACCTCTGTAAGCACCATCTTCGCGTTCCATATCACTGTTATGCTCACCGCTCGTGGCGTGTATGCAGAACAACGAGAAACAGAGAGACAGCACCATCTCGACGTCGTCTAACGAGAGCCATTTCAAGACGTTGACCAATTTTCGCAACCAGGTGCATATATGCGCCCTTTTGTTCATCCTGATGTCCGCTGACGACTCTGGCAGATCAAGAGCGGTATCCCATTCTTTCCGGATCTGTCGACCTTGGTAATGTCCTTGTCTGGCCCTGAAGCAGTTTCGTCTCTCATAGTACCTCGCAGTCAGGCATCGTCGACGCACTAAGGCACAGCAATGCCATCGACGACCGAAAGCT
Source organism: Steccherinum ochraceum (assembly GCA_004332605.1). Taxonomy (NCBI): domain Eukaryota; kingdom Fungi; phylum Basidiomycota; class Agaricomycetes; order Polyporales; family Steccherinaceae; genus Steccherinum; species Steccherinum ochraceum. The sequence goes on from RWJN01000080.1 coordinate 988, forward strand.
GCTGGTGAGCACGCCATCCCTGACTTCCGACCTCTACCGTTGCTCACTCGATTACTCTAGCTAGAACACATCTTGACGTTCCTCGCCAACCTTCCGAAAGGCGATCTTGAGACGAAGCTCCAGAACGCCGTCATCGAACTGTGTACGGCATCCTGTCTCTTCCAACCTTTCTTTATACTCATCAGCCCATCGTAGTGTACAACGACCTTCCGCACCCTCCCGTTACCTACCTCGGCGAGAAGTACGCGTTTCGGGCCGCAGACGGGTCGAACAACAGTCTCATGGACCCAGACATGGGCAAAGCCGGCGCTCCGTACGCTCGTACGGTTCAACAGGGAAATCCTCTGCCCAGCAATCAGATGCCCGACCCAGGTCTGGTCTTTGACACCCTACTCAAACGCGATAAGGTTAGTCTGCAATGCGCGCGACATACTACCGGACCTTCTGACGGTGGTGCCTGTAGTTTGTAGACCATCCCGCCGGCATTTCTAGCATGCTGTTCGCTTTCGGGACCCTCGTAGTCCACACGTACGTGCAAGCATTGATCGCGTCTTGCTGTGCTCTGATTACCTTTGATCCAGGATTTTCCGTACCTCTCACAGGGACTTCAATGTCAACGAAACCTCCTCTTACATCGACTTGTCCATTCTCTACGGGGATAATCAGGAGTCCCAGGACAAGGTGCGAATGCATGACGGACGGGGCTGTTTGCGTCCGGATATCTTCGCCGAGGACCGTGTTTTGCTACTTCCTCCCGCTTGCGCCGCTCTCTTGGTGTTGTTCAATCGGAACCATAACGTGAGTCATGATCGTGCCAATGTATACGTTGGAGATTGAATGCTGACTACGCCCTTTGAATAGTACATCGCCAAAAGATTGCTGGAAATCAACGAACGTGGCACGTATAAGGACGTGAAGCAGCTGTCCGACGATGACCGCCGCACTCAAGACAACGATATTTTCCAAACCACTCGTCTCATCAACAGTGAGTGCTTGTTTCATCTTTGGTCTGGTCCCCTCATCTGACATGAATGTTAGGCACTTGGTTCCTCTCCACTATTTTCTCCGACTACCTGAGCTCTATCTTAGGTTTCGTCAGGTCGGGTAATAGCTGGTGTCTCGACCCGTTCGGAGTACGCATTCATCCAGTTTCGTTCAACTGGTCATATCTGACATATCGCTCGTACTACAGGAAATAAGACAAACCGACCATACGTTGTGCGAACGCGGTCGCGGAAACGCATGCAGTGTGGAGTTTAACTGTATCTACAGATGGCATGCGAGCGTGTCTCAGGAAGACGAGAAGTGGTTCAGTGAGCTCTTTGGGCAATACTTCCCTGGCAAACGCCCCGAGGACGTAAGTTGTTCCACTATCTCCTGTCTTGATGATATCTGAGATTTGCGCGCAGGTCACTGTCGAAGAGTTCATGATCGCAGCTCGTAAAGGTCACGCCTCTAATCCAGACCTTACTCAGTGGACGATCGGACAGTGAGTCGCATTTGCCGCAAGACGACGTCGATTTCGTGCTGATTTCGAACGAACAGAGTCAAACGTCAAGCAGACGGGACGTTCAAGGACGAGGATCTGGCTAGGATCATTCAGGACGCCATCAGCAGTCCTGCTGGTGCTTTCAGGGCTCGCGGCATACCGTCCAACATGCGCCTCCTTGAGATCATGGGGATCGAGCAGGCTAGAACTTGGGGTGTCGGCTCTCTGAACGATCTCAGGAAGTTCCTCGGCTTGAAGGGTACGTCCTATCTCAGGCCTCTAGGATATCGATGACTCATGTCGTTCCTAGCTCATGAAAGCTTCCTCGAGTGGAACTCCGATCCTGAAATTGCAAGAATGGCCCAAAAGCTGTATGGCGACATCAACCGACTCGAGTTGTATGTCGGCTTACAGGCGGAGGAGGCCAAGCCTGTCACTGACGGGACTGGTCTTTGTCCTCGTACGTGTTTAACATATTTGGCCGTGCATACAAGCTCACTTTTTGGAACCTTAGCGTACACGATCAGTCGGGCAATCCTGAGCGACGCCGTTGCCCTCGTTCGCGGTGATCGATTCTACACCACCGACTTCACTCCATACAACCTGACGTCTTGGGGCTTCCAGGACTGCCAGCGTGACCCGAACTCTCCAGGGTTCGGTAACATCCTCGGCCGTCTATTCCTCCGCACGCTGCCCGACAACTTCACGTACAACAGCGTGTACACGTGGTTCCCGTTCATGACTCCCGCTTCTATGTCGGGCTTCCTTGGCGAGTTGGGAGATGCGGATAAGTTCAATTTCATGCGGCCGACTGCGAAGAAGGGCATTAGTGTTCCGGATGTTGATGATTATAAGAGCGTTCGCGAGGTGTTGAGTAACCCGGAGAGGTTCAGAGTTTACACGGCTGCTCGTGCGGGAACTATTATCAGTGGTCCAGGGTACGTACACTTATTTGGCGTCTTCTCTTGCACTCGGCTTTGCTGACCACAATTTGAGCAGGTTCTTCATCGCTCCCGAAGACGCGTCAATTGGCGAGCGGGAGCGACTCGCTTTGGTGAAAGTCTTGACGAGCGGCACGTCTGGTGTGGCGAGCATCGTCGACTACTTCTACAAGAAGACGCAGGAGCTGATCAAGGAGGAGTCGTGGACGTCTGTCGGTAGCCAGGGTATGCATACGAAGAATGTGGATATCACCCGGGACGTTTTGAAGTTTGTGCCGATGTATTGGGCGTGTGAGGTGGTACGTCGGATATTCTCGTCTTTTTCTTTTTGTCAGAGTCACGGCTGACGAGGGAGCAGATTGGGATCCCGCTCAAGAAGAACAGCGAGGATGTTGGCTTCGGCACTCCTGTGCAGGAAATGTGGGATATGTTGACTAACATCTACTCGTACGTCTGATTCTATGGCTCTTCGGTCTGGACTGCATGAACTTATTTTTCGCGATAGCTATCTCTTCCTTGACATCGACGAGTCCAAGCACATGAACATGCGAGAGAAGGCGAAGAAGGACATCCAGACGTTGTTGGACTGCATCAGCGATTCGTCTGGAATCGGCTTGTCTGTGAGTCTCACTCTCTCGTCGCCGTGGCGTGATTGCACTACTGATACATCCAAGTTGTCTTTCACCGGCGTTCTCTCCACGATGTCCCACATCTTCACGATCCCGAACATGCACGACGAGTTCATTAGTCGGTTTATCAAGCTCGGATATGACTCCAATAAGATGGCCAACACGCTTTTGGCGTTCCTCGTTGGAACCACTGTTGAGATGTCTCAAGGTGAGCTTAGCGGGCGGTCTGAGTGAGATCTGGATCCGAGCTGAATCTGTTTCTGCTCTCAGGGTTGACGCACCTCGTCAACTTCTACTTGGGCGAGAACAGGATGATCCGGACGTACGCTGGCAAGGCTGTTCTTAGCAGCAAGGAAGAGGCTGCGATGCAAAGTCTCGTTTCGGAAGGCCTGCGTAAGTCTGGATCTCGTCAGGTTTGGTATCATGCTGATCGAGGCGATGCGTAGGTCTGGATCCGTCTTTCCGCGGTGTATACCGTGAGTTGTCCACCGTTTGGCTGTTTATCGTGCGGCTGATCTCTATCTTGTTTAGGCGCTGCGAATGGATTGCAGACTTTCGATGGCATGAAAGTCAAGGGAGGCGAGCCTATCTTCGTCAACATCGCGAAAGCCAATATGGATGTAAGATGACGTTTCTAAAACTTCCGAGCACGCAGCTTACTGACTTCCACCAGCCGCAAGAATTCAACAATCCCCAAGACGTCAATCTGACTCGTGCGCCGCAGAACTATCTCTTTGACGATGGATGCCAGAGATGCCTCGGGTCAGACCTCGCGACAAAGGTGCGGTGCTGCGAGGACTCGCAGATGATGACTCGACACTTATCGACACCCTTCCATCTTAGATCATGGCGCATGTTCTCCGCGCTGTGTTTGGGTGTCGCAACATGAGGCGTGCACCTGGCCAGTCTGGACGTTTGAAGCGGTGAGTGGCTATGCAGAACTCTCCCTGCCAATGTGGCAAAGTTCTTTGTTGGCTGATAGGAATACGTATGTCAGGATCCCTTCGGACATGATGCGCACGAGCACGTACGTGTACCTCGTGGACGACGATAAGCTCACGCCTTGGGCGACGTCTATGGTTGTGCAGGTAAGCTCATGCGTTTCGGACATGAGCGGAATGTGAGGCTGACAGACGTGCTCTCGATGTAGTACGACGCGAACTAAGGAAAGGACTTTCGCGTCTTCCTCCTTCCGGCACTTCGTTTCATTGTAGAGCAAGAGCTAATTCGTTTCGGTTGGCTCTTATGAGTCAAGAGCTGTGTACTGTAGATCTCTGGTCTGTAGCAACTAGGAGAAATCGTTTTATTCTTTGTTTCTGGAATGTGCCAGACGCAGCGAGCGCGTGACGCCCATTCGCTTGGCATTGTGACGGGTGACACGACGCGTCGCGTAACGTCACTATCCGTAAACCTATTTAGGCTTGCCGCCCCCCTCTCGTCCCTCTCATTGCTCTTTCTTCTTCTCCACCACATACTAACTCACTTCTCGAACTCGCTCTCACCTCTACATTCACGATCACGATGCCCAAGGGTAACAGCAATAGCAACAGCAACTACGGCTGGGGTTCTGGTGGCTACACTTACTCTGGCTCCGGAACGAACGACTCCGTGCGCACCTCCCTCTCTCTAGCTCGTTGTCGACGTCGCTCATACACCTTACCTCTCTTCTTCACAGGGAAACCACTACTGCAGCCGCTCCGGCAGCGAAGGCCAGAGTGGATACCACTACTCCAACTCGTGCGTACCGTCCTTTCATCTCACCCCGCGCCACTCGCTGACTTACTGCCTTTCTCTTCTGTCTCCAACAGCGACGGGAGCTACTACTACAGCAACCCCAACGGATCCACCTACTACAACAGCGGGAACGGGTACGCCAACTACAACCCTTCCGGTGGCCAGTCTTCCTCCTCTAAGAGCAAGTAATCGATGTCGATGTGAGTGGCTCTTTGCCCTTCAATGTTGTACCCGGTGCTGACGTCTTTCCTCATCCAGGCTCGCTCGCCGTCGCATAGCATAACGCTACTGTGCTGTTTCTTGGATATGGATTTCTGAATGAGTCTGGATTGATACGATGCTTTATTTTGGATACGATTGAATGCAATGCAATGATGATTTGACTCTGAACTCGTAGAGGGGCGTGTGCTCTCTGGTGTGCGATTGGTCTTTGCAATCTGCGGTGAGGTGCGCGGCGAGTATGCGTGTTGTCTGAATGACTCAGTTCGGAGCTGCGACGCGTCGAGACGCGTCTCGTCTTGTTCTCGCAGCCGACGCCACGTGTATCGGAAGCGACAACGGATCAAGATCTGAGATTGCTCCGAAAGCAGCTCTATATAGAGAGCAGTACCGGTCTTGAGGATAAGAGAACCTCAGCTCTTATTATAACGTTTGAGCAGTTCCTCATAATCATATGGACGCGTCGGTCTTCATCGACATCATCGGGTCTCCAAGCGAAACGCCTGACAGTCCCGGAAGTGGACGTGAGCATTCTAGATGATTCAGATACGATCAGTGGTCGTATCGTCGGTCTTGGAAACACCATGTCGTCACGCAAAAGCATTGCTCAATGTCGGATAGTGACTTCCTATTCAAGAGGGGTACAGAACGTCTATGCTGAAGACTTCATTCTATGTTATTGACTCAAGCAGTCGATTTAGCTCCATCCTTGAATGCTTGCCAAGATGGTCGCGATGTGATGTCCTTCCACCACCTGATGAAAGCCGCGTCAGTCAGTAGCGCGACACCAAAGCTGACATCCGAGACTGACCTTGCGACATTAGGACGCTTGGCATCCTCAAGGTCAATAAACTTCGCGTTTTGCAGGATGTTGCCGTATCCGATGTGGAACAAGTCGGCGAGAGTGATGTCCTGGAAGAACAGTCAGAACGATTCATGAGACGCGTTGAGCTCGTGACCATCTACTCACATCTCCAGCAAGGTATTTCTGACTGGCAAGAATCCCGTCGTAAACGTCCAAAGTCCTTCCAAGACCCTCGAGGAGTTCTTTACCGCGAGCCTCGTCGGTAACGCCGCCGTGTTTCCTGGTATATGCGGCACGTCAGACAATGTAGAGCGTAGAAAGCCTAGCGCAGCACTTACGGTTTGAAGATGTACTCGGCAGCAGCATTAGCCGCGTAGAAGTCGAAGTTCCACGCCTCCACGCTCGCAGCTTGCTCAAATTTGGCGTACTTCTGCGTCTCGGTGTAGACGTCGGGGAGCAGAGCAGAGCCGGCGGACGTGCGGTACTTGGCGGCGACGTACCGACTGATAGCGCGGCTTTCGTAGAGAATGAAACCATCGTCGTCGAGGTAGGGAATCTGACCGAACGGCTGGATCTTCAGGTAGTCCGGGGCTTTGTGCGCGTGATTGGCAACATCGAGAGTGATGACCTCAAAGGGGACGTTTAGCTCTTTGAGGACGAGGGCGGGGCGGACAGTACAGGTAGAGAGGGGGTGACCGTACAGCTTGAGGACCATTGTGAAGGATGGATTGAGTAGAGCTCGAGGGGTATTGGGAGGTGTGGGTGTGTGTCTATGAGCCTGTCGTTCTGAAGGAGATAAGTTTCGATGAAGCAACTTCTGCGGTTCTTATACAGCTCATCAAGCTCGCGTCTGAGGGGTTGATGCGGGTTATTTTGTGAACCGACTTCTGCAGTAGCATGGCAGTAGATGGAGGAGACTTCGTATTTCCGAGTATCCCGGCGTGGTACATGGTAGAAGTTGAGTACAGGATCGTAGCGCGGAGTATATTTGCGCTCCGCGAGTACTGTTGAACGTTGTGGTCACCGTAAGAGTCGGAAGAGAGAGCTGGCAGGCTGTGCAGGATTTGCAAGAATCTTTGTCATCAGCTTGTTCGTCCACGCCATCAATACTGCAACACTGATCTCGATCAGGCCTCAGGCCGTAGCGACCCCGGACACTCATCCGGACTTCACCGTATATCGTGTTCGTGGCGAAGTTGAAGGAATATGATTGGAACACGTTCGAGTCGGAAGACCACTGGAAACCCCTGCAAAGAGTCAGATGGCTGATCTTTTCTCGCGAATTCTCAAAAGTTGAGAACAAGATATGCAGATACAGTACTGTTACTCAGTACTGTCGTGGCTGCCAACAGCGCTGGGAATGCCAATGGCCACTGGCTCTACTATCGTGGTCGCTCTGATGTTCAGACGCTTTGCAGTGCTCGCAGTCACGCCGGTATCTATAGAAAGCTATAGAACTGTGGTAACTGTAGTCAGATCGGTCAGGGCGAGCCAGTCCCGATCAGTCTGTTGCTGCACGATATCGCCATTGATTCGTGACATGGGATTGATTCTTGCAAGATCTGAGTGGCCAGGCGCGATCCAGATCTGCGGAAATTGAAAGACGAGGGGGGCTTCACTGCAGCTTGATAAACCAGAACGAGAATAATGGTAGACCCAGAGATAGCGTACGAAAGCACACCACATCTATACGAGCGTATCATGGATAGAAGGAAAACGCACAGCCTTCCTCGCAACTCCCTTCAAGGAAGGAGGACGAGCGCAACCAAAGGTGCTGCACGCATGAGCTGAAACTTGGCTGCAGATACTCTTAGGCTGAGCGGATGAACAGTCGCCTGATCATAGTAAAAGCATGCTATCACGCGAGGGTGACGCTCGTCCGAATGATATCGGGTATAGTCATTTCATAAATGAATCATGTTGACGCTTCTACTCTATGATATCGGTTCAAGCAGAGGACGAGACACCGCCCTTCACGGCTTGCCAGGATGGGCGAGACGTGATGTCTTTCCACCACCTGTGCACAATGCATCAGTCAACGGCGCGACGTTCGAGCGGATCGAAGGAAACTGACCTAGCAACGTTCGGACGCTTCGTATCTTCGAGGTTGATGTGCTTCGCGGAGTGTAGTAGGTTTCCGTAGGAGATGTGGAAGAGATCGGCTAAGGTGATGTCCTGTAAAAAGAGATCAGATTAGTTCTTCGAATCGAATGAACACGTGGTCGTATACTCACATCTCCAGCAACATACTTCTGGGAGGCAAGGATCTTGTCGTAAACGTCCAGATTGTTCTCCAGAGACTCAAGGAGTTCCTTGGCGCGAGCCTCGTCGGGAGTGAGGCCACGCATTCTATGTACATTATGCATCAGACAGTGCAAGCAGAGTAAGCTTATCACACTCACGGTTTGAAGATAAGCTCGGCCGCAGCCTTCGACGCGTAGAAGTCGAAGTTCCACGCCTCCACGCTCGCAGCCTGCTCAAACTTGGCATACTTCTGCGTCTCGGTGTTGACGTCCGGAAGCAGCGCGGGGCCGGAGGCGCGGTGCTTGGCGGCGATGTATCGACCGATGGCGCGGCTCTCGTAGAGAATGAAACCATCGTCGTCGATGTAAGGGACCTGGCCGAAAGGCTGGATCTTCAGGTAGTCCGGGGCTTTGTGTGCGCCCTTGGAGACGTCGACAACGATCAGCTCGAAAGGGACGTTGTATTCCTTGAGGATCGTGGCGACACGGAGGGAACAGGTAGAGAAGGGGTGGCCATAGAACTTGAGAACCATTGTGAGAGGTTGTTGCAGTGTAGAGAGAAGTGAGGGGGAAGTGCGATTGAGATGTGGAGGAGATGGACCAATCGTGAAGCCAGCTATGCAGCTTTTATACGACTCGTCGATCGAGGTTCAGTGCACGGTCTTCCTGATGTTTCCCGAAAACCTCGTAATTGAACGATGTTTATGATTGCAAATGCCGTTGGGCAAACGATTTGTGAGTGCTACAAAAGTTGCCAACACCTTCAAATCGTCATCTCGTGAGAATCATTCATGATTCAGAAAGTAGGTAATACGCACCTCGTCAGCCTGCCAGGCTCTATTTGAAGGACTTGGTCATCAGCCTATTTGGGTCAGATGTGCGGCCTTCACCGCTTCACCATTGCACGTTGTTGCTGTTTCCTTCAGAAGCTTCAGGTCGACGACTCGCGTCGTGGCTGGCGATTAGTAGCAGTATTCCTGTCAGTACAATGATAATGAGCGGTTGTCGGCGAAAAGCATGGCGTCACAGGTTGTAAATGTCCACTTATCAGAGATTGATATGGGAAGTATACTCAGGCACTATGACCATTCCACGGCATTGGAAGTCTGGTATCGTTCATGCTCCGGACGGACGAACACAATTTTTCAATTTTTGGTGACAGCAGAGCGGAGTATGAGTAACAGCTTGCAAAGAGCCGCGCGTTCACGCTATGAGTAGGATCAATATCGTCATCTCCAGTACGTCAGCAAGTCCGCCGCTTGAAAGATCTGCTCAAACGTTGAACGTTGAACTTCAGTCGCCTTATGAAAGAGACACAACATTCAAACAGCAGTGAGGCCCGAACAGCCACATTATCGCTCTAGCATCTTCATGCCTTCTCGTCGTTGATATAAGAAAAGCTATACAATTGATCTATTTTACCTTGCGTAGCAAGGTCACTGCAACTGAAAAATCGATCTTGCTTTTACCTCCGAGATCTCCCCACGCCACTTTTGACAACGGCGACTGCCGGCACTCCGGCGGCACAGTCGGCTTCACACTGGATGTCTCACAGAACTTTGATCTCCGCTTCAATAATAGCCTCTTATGCCCTCTCGAGTCTCCATTGCATCCGTCCATGCGCGTAAGATCTTTCTCGTCAACAATATCCTGCGCAGTCTGCTACGAACCACCTATCATCCACAACGGTGCCCTCACATAGCGGCGTCGATGCACATAATTTCACGGCTTGCAACTACATAGGCTGCCCGCGAAGATTTCTCAGTCACAGCCGCCGTCCGCCCCGTAGAAGCCAAAGCTGACCAAACTCTTCGACTTCATGTACGAACTTGGAAGGAAGTACGACTCTATTCACCTCCGCCGCTCTCTTCGACTCACGACTGGGTCTAGCCTCTTTATCATCTCTCGGACTCTCCGTACCCTTCCAGGCAGCGTAAACATGGAGACTTTCAATCTCTGTGCTTCCTCGTCTTAACTTCAAGTTCTCGAGTACTCAGAAGTCCAATGCGATCCGCTCGTCCAGCCTCCCATCACGCTGTTGACAATATTAATGGTCTCTCATGCGCCGTGCAGCCTTTGGCTCACTCAAAACTGAAACTCCTTTTATTGTGCCTTGTAGAACTCGTAGCTATCTCGCTTACGGAATATGACACTGTATACGATGTTCTCCTGCTGCTTTCATATACACTTTCATCAATTGAATCGTGTTGACTTCAGATTCAAGCTGCTACGCAAGGTCAAGGCCGACTCCGTCGGCGCTTCCTCTCGTCAGACAGTACGGTACAATTTGAGGCCAGTATCTCGAGGTACACGAAAAGACGCAGAACGAAATCTAAGAATGTGTGCGTATGTAAGAAGAAGGAAACAACGTTCGAAAGCTCCAGACTACACAGGGGGGATGGGTGCCATAAGAGCAGCACCGTACACCTCACACCGCTGCTTGTACGCATCCAGCTGACGACGCGCCTCCCTCAGATCCGCCTCTAATTGTGCTCTGCTCGCTGCATTGGCATCACGCTCGCTTTGAAGCTGGGTCTCGAGCTCGAGGACGCGATGACGGAAGCGGGCGAGCTGGGCCTCGTTGGCGAGTTGCTCGAGACGGCGAGACGAGCGTTCGCTAGGAGTGGGGGATGGCTGAAAGACGACTTGGTCACTCATGCGAACAGGAAGAAAGGAAATATGATGCTAACGTTGCGATGAGAATTGTAACTGGGAGAAGGAGATCCGGCACAGGATGCCATTGCAGGATCATCAAACTAGAACACGGCTTTTGTCAGACTGACTGTTTACGCTCAAGGGGAAGTGATGCCCTCACCTGAGGCACAAACCCTTCTTCAAATCCACTGGTGGGAGATAGATCTACTAGGCGTAGTCTGCTTGAGCTAGCCACCGGTTCCGCAGACTGAGGGTAGTCACGGCTGGGGTTTTGAGCGGACTCGGGGGTTGGATAAGCGGCAGCTGCGTCGAGGTGAGGAAAGCGAGGACGAAGACGAAGGAAGATGGGCGTAGTTTCAGCAGCACGTGTCCTGCCATCCAAAGCAGAAATGAGAATCGGTGGACAGGCGGAGAATGGCGAACTCACAGGGCAGAATCCGCTACTGGCATCGGGAAGGGAGATGAAGGACGCGAGCTCGAGGCATTATCTTCTTCGACGTCGCCCATTTCCTCGTCTTCGGACTGACCCTCCTCCGGCACCACAGTCACAGAGAGCCATCGACGTAAAGGCTCTGGTTCGTTCTCAGCCACCCGCATGTGGTTCTTTTCGCAATGCTCTACAATCTGGTACAGCTGCAAAGCACATAACCCACGGGCAACGCCAACGACTGATCAGTCTAACAGATCGAGCCATGAGATCATCGCGCGCATACCTCTGCTTTGAGAACCCGGGGCATACCAGGCTTGGTGAACTTATTGACTGCAAGAGTTTCCGCCTTGAGTCTCGATACGTCGTTGCTGTATTCTCTTTTGAGAGTCTTATGGGCCTTTTTTCCACTGCGGAAGATCAGAGTCAGAGCAAAGAGGACATAGATACGCAGACGTGCCGAATCCTATCACGACGTACCGACGGTAAAGCTTCGGCGTGACTGAAACATACATTGTCCCAGACAGCGATTCTCGTCTCCTCAGCATCTTATTGTGAACCTGGCACGAAGCAGGCATTTGAGCATGAGCCCTCTGGCTGGCCACAAGGTGCAAGCTCACCGCGTCGTTGATGCTAGCTCGGATTAAACGATCCGCATGTTTTGTACGTTTTTCCCTCAAGACGTCGCAATTGCTTTTCGCTACACAGCATCGTGGTCAGCGGAATGCAGGAGACGACGGCGAAGCCACGTACTCCGATCTTCCAATTCTGTTACCGGAAAAAAACCTGGCCCGTATTCATCATCGTTGCTCATATGATAGGCAGTAGTAAGGGTTGCTACGCAATTTAAAAGTCGTGAGTGGACATCTGCCGTCAAGTCCGAACAATGTACCCACTAGCGTTGAAAGTTGGTGGAGCAGGTTTTCTGGGAGCCATAGTCCAGTGAAGAGAAGGTTACTGGGAGTTGTGAGAGTATGAAAAGATGACCCGGTCGTAAGCAGACAGCGCAGAAGAGTTTCTAGGTGTTGAGGGATCGAGACAAAACAGAGAGTATTTATATGCCGCGAGGTCTCGTGTATGTCGCGATTTTCTGTGCGTTGACATGGAAACTCGCTTCAATCAACACTGACCACGCATCGCACATCTAAGAGGAGGCGCAAAGGAACGTTGATCGTACAAGTACATATCGAAGACAAAGGAAAGTGGGTCCAGGTCCCAAAAGTAGGAATGTTCCGAGTAGATATCCAAACACCATAAGGAGAAAACGGATACAACTGCATTGGTGTCACACAATCAGTATTGGGCTCGAAAAAGCAGAAAGAACGCTACTCACATACAAAAGGAAGATCCTTTGGAATCACGCGAGCTCCAAACGAGCTCGCGCCATCTTCGACTTCAGCCGCTCCGCTTCCGCCTTGCTCGCATAAAGCTCGTTCTGCGACCATGCCAACTTCCGCATCTCGTCCTGCAAAGCAGTAGTCATCCGATCCACCTGGGCACGAAGTCCCATTGACTTCTGCCGAGATTGCGTGGATACGGTTTCCATGAACTTGACTTTGCTTTCTTGTTGGCGCAGACGAGCCTCGTAGTTGGCTTCGCGCTGTTGACGAACGCACATCGGTTAGTATATATGTCATGGAAGGAGTGGTGTATAACGTACCGATTGGTATTTAGAGACGGATTGACGAGCTTTGTCGAGCTCTCTATTGAGCTCGTCAATCTGAACAGCACAATAAGCCTCGAGTAAAACGCACAGGTCTGTTGAGGACTCACCTTCTCTTTACCACGCCTGATGCTCTCTTCTAGACTATCACGGCGAGCGAGCACCTCGTCAAGCTGACGTTGCTTCTCGCGATTGTCTCTCAACAGACTCTCATTGTCCCTCCACAAGTCGACGACTTCGGCTTGCAAGCGGTGGTGCTGCTGCTCAAGAAGCGCCCTGTCGTGCTGGGCGCCCTTGAGCTTCCGACTGGTATAGCTGAGCCTCCTTGATAGGCTCTGATACTTCTCGGAATCCTAAAGAATGATTTGAGTGTCGATGACGTAGTTACGTTGTAGATGTACACACCTGGGTCGGACTTGCGGGCTCATCAACGTCCATAGCTTCCGGGCCAGAGCCCGGGCCTACCGCGGCAGCACTTAGCCGGGCATTCAAAGACGGTCCAGCCTCGTCGACGAACCGGCTCGGTCCGGCGACTGGCGAAGATTCGGAAGAAGGCTGGAGATGAGAAGGACGGGGACACGACTCGTGCGCATCCTGAACGGTCTGCTGGAGAGCTGACTGTGGAGGAGAAGGATAAGGGTTTGATTGTCTCCCACTTGCGCACGGCGAGGGAGGGCTAAGAGACAGCGTACGATAAGTAAGTATCGTCGAAGAGTATAAGAATGTTGAATGATGCTTACCGGTCTCCTACGACTGTACGCCCCACCTCTGCTATGGCTGACACCGTCGACGACCCCTGGAGCTGTTGAGCTTCGACGACTTGAAGCTCCTGTGCCTCCGGTGCGCCGAAAGCGTCCACCTGGGCTTGAAGCTTCGAATTTTCGTCGGTGAGAGTGTTGTTCTCTTGGATCAACTGTAGGGACGAACGGACATCGTCAATATCGAGACGTCTAGACCACTCGGAAGAAATTAGGGGAAAGAAAGGGGGAGGATAATGCGATAGAAGCGGAGAGAAAGGAGAGGGGACAGGAGAAGGGGAAAGAGAGAGAGGAGAGGGAAAGGAGAGGGAGGGAAGAGAGCTCACCTGTGCCCGGGTCTGCTTGTCGGCCGGTCCAACCACCTTGTCGATCTCGAGCAATATCGCCTTGTACCGCTCAGGAGTGTCCGCCCTGAGGGAGCGGGCGAGACACTTGCCCTTTCGCTTCGCATTCCGCACCCTACCGCACCTATGAGTAATCATGCATGGTTGATCAGAGAGAGTAACTCACAGTGCTCGTCCCTTCGGGCAGAGGCCATAGTGACTTCGGGTGCGACCATATTTAAGGGTTTTCTCTTTTACCTGGAAGATATCCATGGGCTCGTAAGCACTAGTACGAATAGCAACAGTAATCAGCGAGGTACTCACTCCGGCTTCCAGCTTAGCACTCCAATGAGTACGATGTCCGTTCTTGAGAGGCTGTCCAATCGTGTCTGCTAGCTTTGTAGCTATCAAGAATATCATTGAGCACTCGACGCCGAGACGGAGAATCAAAGAGGCGTACCTTTCGCGAAAACAGCGTCCCTGTGAACATCATTTGCTCTGGCCCCATCCTCCCCTAGACTACGTTGACAAGTGTACACAGCCAACATGACGACTACAAGGGAGGGACGATACCGATTAGCATGAATCCGAGGAGCACCCGACAGTGCGAGATAATGAGGTAGAGTGGCTCACAAGCGAAGTGGTTGACATTCTTCTTCGAGATCGTCTTAGTTCTTCTCCCCATAACGTTTCAAAGCTTCAGAGCTTCAAAATCAAACAGTGCAAACAACGAAAGAGCGGTGGAAAAGAAAGACAGACGGCGGAATCGAGTGAATGGCCCAAAGCGAGCCGGGGGATGGTGGCGGTATTAAAGAAAGAAGGGATAGGGGCCAGATCCCCCGTCTAGGCAGCGGTTTTGTGGGTGGCTCGGTCACGCGACCTTACCCACGCCCTCCCGCCGCTCATGTAGCCTCATGTTTCGAAACATGCCGGTACCGCGTGCCCGACCTTACCTCTTTTGCTATCAAAGTCGTTCGATAAAGAGTGCTAAATAGTCAGGTCGTTACCAGTGAAAGGTATGAGATTAGAGGTCTACAATGAGTCAAGATGACTTCACTAGGGCATTAGGGTATCTTTGAGACCTGTAAGGGTAATCTGCACCGAAACATTGTCAGAATCTGGTCGAACCCCGCGGAACTGCGGCGCATACTCACCTACAGTACATCCCCACCAACAAACTCTATGCACAAAACCCAAAACACAAACGGAAAATCACATAACAAAGTTGTCCGCCAAATGCTGCAAGACGCCCTGCCCTCTCCGGTGGTGTTCAAACCGCTGCACATCCCTCGCGACGATGACCGCATGCGAGTTCAGGATCTGGTCGATGAACGCAAGTTCCTTCTTCAGATTGGGGAGCCGGCTGAGCGTCTCGGCGATCTGAAGCTGCCGCGGGGACAGAAACGGCGACGGCGCAGTCGGTTTACTCGATCCTTCGGGAGGCGGCGATGACGAGGCGGGACCGACGTGCAGCAACGTTTGAGAGGATCCGGACCCGGACTGCGGCTCCGGGCTCTCCATGATGTCGATGGCTGCGTCCTCAATCGTCTTTTCTAGTTGACCGACAACATGGACCAATCTCTCTCTGTACGATTCGTCGCTCTCCAAGACCTTTAGGCGTGCTATCGAGTCCCGCTTCTCTAGCGACAGGCGGACCATGATCATGCTGAAGAACACCGGAACGAGAACGGGCAGAAGCACGTAGATGACCTGGAACAGAATGTGAGTTCCTCTCTCAGAGATCTAAGAAGAGGACGGTACGACACATACAAGGTTGGCAGGGTATTTGAACTGAAGTATCGGTGGTAGCCGTGGCTCGAGGCTCCTGAACCATGGCTTGGTGAACGGTCGTGGGCCGGGTGGTTTGGGCTTGGGGGTCTCTGGTGGCGTGAAAGACTCGATGATAGGCGCATATTTCCCATTGATCTCACTGTGGAACGATACGTTAACTAACATTGCACTTCCTCTGAGAAGGGAGAACAAATACATCTTGAGACCGCTGTATGAATAACCGGGGAATGGATCCGATGTTGCGGCGGCTGCGGTCAAGTACGGAACAGTGACGTCGTTGATGGCATTGGCGTAGAAGCGAACTCTTTGGAAAGACGATAATGCTTTGTAGAATACGAGACCTGTTGAAGACAGCATATAGCCATTATTGACTGCTCAGTTCAATCGCTATAAGGACGGCGTACCAGAATCTGCCAGATTATCTAGCAAAGGCTTCCCACTCCCCGCCCACTTGTCTTGTGCATACAGCTGCTTGCCCGTCCTGCTCAGTAGCTTGGGGCCAAAGAATGCAAACGTCTTTGAGAGGAAAGTCTTGGTCAGGACCTGGCCGAGATGGGGTGTCGCCACGGTCGAGAAATTGACTGGTGTGACGCTCTCGAAAAAGTCTTTCTGCATCAGGATACTAACACGCTCTGTTAGCTTCTCCCGTCCACTATCTTCGCTCGAAGTGAAGCACGACGTACCCAACGACATAACGACCAATCAACCCTCCAAGACTATATCCCGTTATCGAGAATCTCGTCACTGTCTTTCCTTCCGCCGCTAATTTCTTCACCTCCTCGTATATCTACCCACTAGAATTCAGCACACATGTTCTCTCCCTCTGCCATACCAGGCCCGAAAAACGCACCTCTTCCGTAACCCTCTCTCCTCCCCAGTCAATCCCATCATACGTCGCCGAATCCTTATTCGTCTCGGGCACGATGACATGCAACTCCTCTCCGTCCGGTCCAGAGCGACTCTCATCAGCAGCAGGGCCGATAGTCTCGTTGTATATGCGAAACATCTCGGTGAGGTGCGTCGGGTTGCCCCACATGCCGTGGATGAGCACCAAAAGGTGCACCTTCTTGCTTGCCGTCATGGGTATAGGTGGTGCGTAGAGTTGCGTGGGTAGGCGACTTGGTTCGTCGCGAAGTAGGACAGAGAGAAGGAAGAAGAAGACGGAGAGATGGTGCCTTCGGAAGACAGGCCGGTTTTATCAGGTGGATTCAGCGCACTCGAGAATGGCGCAGTGATCGCGGCGTGTCAGTGAGAAAACTTCCTTCCTGGCCGAACGAACGACGACTCCTCAAAGCAGCGAAGGTCCAGGGGGAGAAAAAGCGAAAAGTATGTGAACGCCGCGTCCATCTTTATCCAGTCTTATATACGACCAACAGAGGGAACGAGCTGCTGAGAAGAGGAGGATGACGGGAGATAGCTTATAGACGACTTGCGTGTCCAGCCGGCCGTGTCGTTCCCAATTCCGGCATTCTCGGAGCAGGAACGTTGCGCTCTCGGCTATTGCTGCGGCGCTCATGGTTCCCGGAACGAAAAGTGGAGGACGAGGCAAGGACGAGGGCGTTTGTAGAGAGGATTCAGAGAGCAGCCTTGAGGAGAAGAGCACTCGGGGGAAACATTGGAGAGAACCGACAATGAAGAGTCGTATAAGCGAAGTTCTCAGTAGCTGTACTTGTTCCATTCACTATGTATTTTACTTTCCAGCGGCCTTTCTCTGTTGAAAGCCGATGCGCTACGCTCACATGCGGTGTCCGAGTCGCAGAGTGACACTGATAGGAAGCCGGAGCGTGTGCTGCCTCGGGACATCCTCGAGTTCTCGACTGCGCAGCATGGCCTCCGGAAGTCCAGAGCGATGATCATGACAAGAAATTCGTATTCGTGTGTAGCATCATAAGGACGCCAGAGAGTATTATAAAACATCGTAGCAATTCATCGCAGAAAGCAAAGCCAGGTCAGCATCGTAAAGTTAAAAGCGCTCATAAAGTAAACTCTCCATCCATCCGCCTCAGTCGAACTATTGAAAACAGACGCAACATCAGAAACGCGTCCGAAAACACCATCTACCGAGGAATCCTCACCTGGACACACATCGACGTCGCCCACGGCGTCTGCTTCTGGTCCCTCGCAAGGTACACGAACGTACTTGTCCGCAACGTATCCGAGGGGAACCTAATTCATGGCCACTTCAGTCAATCTGCCGAACACAATCGTCCGAGCAACAAAGACTCACCGCTTGAGAACGCCGGACTGTCCAGGAGCACGACGCAAGTTGGGAAGGCCGAAGATGGCACGCAGGACGTGGGCCATGATCTGCAGGCAGCAAGCACGATGTCAAACTCATGATTGGTGACGACAACATAGTAAGAACGTACCTTTGTGGCGAGGTCCTGACCCAGACACCTTTGACACCCGTCACCAGACAAGTAGATCTCTTGTGAGGGACGGGACGTGTTCACGTCTTGAGGACTAGCGAATGCTTCTGACTGGAGAGGATGTGCAGCACAGTCAGCGTATGCGCTAAGTGACAATCCACTGAAAGAGTACGTACGTCCATGTTCGCCTTGGCGATGTTGACGAAAAGACGACTGTTGCCTGCAAGCTTGAGGTCGCCCACTTTCTGCTCGCCATACGTGTCGCCTAAACCATATCACGTCAGTTGAGTGAATCCGGTCACACAGAGGAAATCCAACAACTCACGATAGACTCCACGGAAAGCGGGGTCGATCCCTGGCGCAGTACTACAGTGAGTGAATAGTCATACGACGTCGACTGAGATGCTTACGGAGACCCTCCAGGATCAAAGCCTGCAGCGCCGCTTCATCCTTAGCGTTGAACGACTGCTTCGCCGCAAGGGACTGGACCTCCGTAGGCTTGTTCTCATCCAGGAAGAAGTTGACGAGGTGTGTCAGCGCTAAAACATCCAATCAGCGTCATTATATCTGTTACGCTTCACAAAATCAGAGCACACCTTGAGACATCTCAACAGTAGACCCAACGAGGACAGCCAACAGCGAGTTCGCGAGGGTATCCGAGTCATACCCGAGGTTGGCGAAGCGGGCGACGAGCTCATCGTGGTTAGTGGGCTTCTTGAAGATGTTGGAGACGGCGTTGATAACCCCCGAGATCGACAACTATTTGAACATCAACATCTGCAACAAAGGCCAGTAGAGAAGCAGAGTAGATACGCACTCGCATACCGAGCCCAGACGAATTCTTGATGTACCCAAGCAGCTTCTCAACGTGCACCTTGGACTGCTCTTGGAGATTGAGAAGCTTGGAGGGTGCGACGTCGAGGAAGAGATACGTGTAGATGTCCACCAACATATCCCACATCTCCTTCGGCGTGAATCCGTCGTCGTCTGAGTCCTTGTCAGACTTAAGCGGGATCCCAACCTACACAATGCATCCACAGCACAATCAGTCCTGAAACATTCACTCAAACAACTGCATACGCACCATCTCACAAGCCCAGAAGATGGGCACATACTTCAGCACGTCCCGGCTGATATCCACGTTCCGAACGTTGGAGCCTACGGAGGACCACGACTCCTTCATCATCGTCTCTCTCGTTTTCCTGTAGAAGTAGTCGAGGATACGGCTGGTGGCTTCAGGTGCGCTGGTCAGGGCACGGACGACGGCGCGTTGCTCGCGGTCGCCGCGAGCTGCGTCTTCAGAAGCGATGAAGAATCTGGAGAATTCAATCCGTCAATGATGATACTGGTAAGTAACAGTGACATAGCCACTCACCCAGCACCACTAACAATCGTCCCTGCCCTCGTATGCTGCGGCAGCCCAAACCTCTCCGGGCTCCTCAGCACCTCCACCACACTCCTATAATCGCCCACGCTCGGCGCATCGCTCACCACCGTCGGCTTACTGAAGTCATAAAGATGCGAATCCCCCAACTTGCGCAGTATAGGCTTCATGGCCTGCGGCGTCATGAGCGGGAACCACGTGTACGTGCTGTCGTAGTTGTAGTGGTGTGGGAGGGTGCGGAGGAAGAGGCGGCCGAGCGTGCTGCCGTACCCCGGCGCGGACGGGTCTCGTTGGCAGTCTTGGAAACCCCAGGCGGTCATGTTGAAGGGCGTGTAGTCGGCGGTGAAGAACCTGTCGCCGCGGGTGAGGGCGATGGCGTCGCTTAAGATGGCTCGACTGATTGTGTATGCTGTGATCAAGTTGGATCAGCATAGAACGTTTGTGCGAAAGAAGGGGGACGTACATGGGCACAAGCCAGCACCATCAACAACGGGCTTTGCCTCCTCAGCTTGCAGACCAACATACAGCTCAAGGAACTCAATCTCTCCATAGAGCTTCTCAGCAGCAGCAGCGACCTCCGGGTTGGAGTTCCACTCAATGAAGCTCGAATACGCTGCACAGCCAAAAAAAATTAGCATATATGCGCTTCGAGCGAGAGTCAGACGTACGCTTCAAACCAAGGAACCTCCTAAAGTCATTCAACGAGCACACACCCCACCGACGGTTTTGCTCGATACCCATGATCTCGTGGAGGCGCATGATATGAGGGGTACCTCGGGCTTTGAAGGCACCCGCGGCGTGGTCGGTCGCGTTGTGCAGGACAGCAGCCAGCTCGGCGTCTTTGAAGCTACCATCTTCTTGTCGTTTGAGCCTGCGTTAGGATGTAAGCGATGCACTGGAGAGGGTAATGCGAAGCAAGACGCACCCTCCGAATGTCCAGTGAGTGACATCAGGTTCCTTTTTCTGCATTTCCTTGGCCGTGTTCTTGAAATCTTGGATACTCAACTGTGCAAAGAGGTGCTGAGATGGGAGCCATGACGCACAGACAGAATGCGCAGGTGCGTACCTCGTCGGGCTGCTTGCCAGGGAAGAGATTCTGGAACACCTGGTGTACCCACTGCTCATCCTCCAACGACGTTGTCGCATGCCACCTATACAAGCAATTGAACTCCACACTACACACATTGCCCCGTCCGCGCTCAAACAACGTATGATCTTCCTGCCTGATTTCCTATCAACGAGCACCCAAACACGACGCGTCAACAACCACCGCCACACAATGATAAAGTTACGACGAAGAACGTACGCCGAACGGGTTTAGACTCCAGTTGCTGCCCTGCCGGACCAACCCGAGGATAGCACTGAAGTAGTCGGAGAAGACGGCCGATGCGAACCAGGTACCTGTGGTATCGGGCGTGGCGTTAGGGATGGGTGGCGACGCGATGCAAATCTCGACGTCGATCACTTACAGTTTATGAGGCGCGCGGTCTGGAAAAGATCCTCCTCCTGCGCCAGGAGAAGCGCGTCGCGGTTCGGATCGCTCGCAGGGATGGAGTCGGGGTCACGGTAGGTACCACGCTCGTTGATCTCCAACAACTTCGTGGCAATGTACTGCAAAGGATCGATGTGAGCGTATGGTTTCGTACTGTAGATCGAACTCACTCACGTTGTGGTTCCTGTTGAACAAGACGAGGAGGACGCAAACCGCCGGTGGAAGCAATAGGAGACGATCCTCCGCGAACGTATCTGTTTGGAGGTGTCCGCGGCCATTGCGCATCCGGACCTTGTCCTGTGCAGCTTGGTTGTTTCCATACAACGGAGACAAGTCGACATAGGAAGACGTTTCGTTGATGTTGACGTCCTCGTGTGACGTCCGGAAGACGCTGATCGTACACAGTCAGACGGATATAGGCCAGAGAAGGATAAAGTAGACGCACGTGTGTATGACCAGGGCGGCGAATGAGAACATCATACTTGACAAACCAGCAGGGTGCTTTACGAACTGTCCAACATGTCAGCGTCCGAGCATAGCGTGTGCAATGAGCGCTCGTCACCTTTTCGCGCTTGAGAAGAGTATCAAACACGAGGCCTGCATCTGGAAGCTGGTTTTGGGGAAGAGGATGTCCCTGCTGCACGCTACGAGCATACGGCATGCCAGCCTTGCCCATCTCCGGATCCGATAGATTGTTGCAAGAGCCGTCTGCGCAACGCCACGCGTACTTCTCGCCAATGTAGGTGGCAGGCGGGTGAGGAAGATCGTTGTACACTGAAGACTAGATATGAGCATGCGACTGCGGATCGAAGCGAGCACACGACTCACAAAGTTCAACGACTGCGTTTTGCAGCTTGACCTGGAAGGGCCCTTCTGGAAGACGAGAGAGGAACACTAAAACGTGTTCAAGCTTTTGAATTCCTGTGGTCAGAGTTTCGAAGATGATCACGGCAAGTGGAAGGCTCACAAGCATCTTGCGGTCGTCGATGGCATTGTTATGCCTTAAAGCGTCGACGATTCCAGACTGAATGCTCTCCATCATGACGTGTTCTAAAGCCGCTTCAAGTGAGGACATACCAAGGCCGAGAAGTCTAGAGCCAGTGGCAGACCGGTCTTGATCTGCGAATGAGTGACGTGAGACGATCTGAACGCGAATGAAAGCGGCGCATACACTCACTTGGTCGCGGAAATCGGAGATGATATGAGAGTGGCTATCGTCCTTGGATTGCGAACCATTTGCTCTCTGCGTTCCAACGCTCTACCACACAGATGTGTCGTAAATCAGACGTTGCAGCAGGAGAGACAGAGTGAACAGAACTCACTGATGCAAAGGTAGAAGCCCTGTGCATTAACTTTGCAGGCAGCTGAGTGATAGAGGACGCCATGATGGACGGGGGGAGAAAGAGGGAAATAAGTGGAGATGCGGCATGCTGGGGTATTTATGAGGAGGGGAGGATGGCCCAAAAAGTACGGAGGCATGCCGTGCGGACAAAATACGACGGGCGATGGCTACCATTCCTCCTGTCCTGCCTCTCCCGGCTCTCTCCCTCCATCACGTCAACTCGCCTCTTTCTTTTCGAACATACCATGCCTCAGAACAAGAAGGCCCTCGTCCATATCTGGAAATACTGACACACCGGGTCGATCGTCCAAACGTCTGCTGCTGTCCGCGCCGTCCATCCTCACTGCGCCCCGACTCCGCCTGATCCAGCGTCCGTCTGCTACGCGAGTCGAGCGGATTGCTGGGACGGACGAGATGGGCGTACGTCTCAGGTTAGGCTCTCTACCTGCACGAAGGTATCTCGGTCCGCCATATTCGTACACCGAACAGGCCACTGTCCGAGCGTCATCGTAGTTTCCAAAAGCTTGAAACCAACAGACAGAAGTCAGACCATCGTCCATCATGCTTAAGTAACGTCATCGACTCACCTCAAATCATCATACAAGAGCGGAGTCGCAACCTCAGCATGCTCTTCGCCATAATCGTCCTCATCCACCAGCTCGACTTCTCAAAGTCCCAAACGGAAAAGGTACCATTTGATCTCTCGTATCATTCTTCTTCTGTCTGCTGACCTTCTTTTCCCATGCCGCGTCGACAGGTCATCTTGCAGTAACCATCGTCGAAAATGAAGAAGAACGAGTATGCATGGAACGGGGAGCGGGCCCCTCAGGTATGAGATGGCAAGCGTGAATCTGATCGCAGGCTAATTTTCCGGGCGTCAGTGTTTTGCGGTGATTGGCCATATTTGGTGAGGGAAGAACCGCCGCTCATCGTTCACGCCACCCGTGGAAGGTGGAGACGCATTTCCACAAGACAGGACGTCCAGTCTGCACGACCAAAACGGTGTGGCACGTTTGATAGTATGTAGTAGGTAAGTGTCAGCAAGTTCTGCTACAGTCTCATTGTAACAGCGGCCACATAGGCTCATGTGTACTCGTAGATGGACTACTTACTGCCAGTGGTACTCACGAGCTACTTACCGTAGATGCTGCTCTGGCTTGGCTCTGGCAACCTCGCTGGCCGCCACCACCACTGTCGTTGTTGGTCGGGTTCGAAAGCTCAGCGCTCAGCGCTCAAGGTCGGCAATTCTGTCCGCAAAAAACAGACCAATATGGTGCGTAATATATGGTTCTCCCAATTGTTTTGACGTCCACAGCTATAATCGCGTGCTGGACTCCCAGATTGTACGTATCGTACTACTACTAACATTCTGGTCCCGTAATCGTGCACCCGTCTCGCTCCTCTCTCACTCATTGCCTCCCGGCCCCCCCAGGCGGCACGGCTCCTCCAGACGGCGCAGGCAGCGCAGCCCCCCCAGACGGCGCGGAACTTCCAGACGGCGCGGACCGCCCTGCCCCCGGGGAAGGGCGGTTGACTGAGAGTTGCGATCCCAGTGGGTGTTGTATTGAGATTTGCGACCCCGGTGAGTCTTGTATTGAGCAAGAGCCTGCGGAGCTTATGCCACGCGCACAATGACGGGCAGCAGCAGGGCCACCTCGCACCGGACCACGCACTGGCATCCCGCGCTTCTCCGGCCCACTCAGGCTTGCGCTGTAGGGCGACGTTGATCAGATCGGCAGTCGCGTTCGGGGAGGAAGACAAACTCACAACGTCAGATCGCGTGCTTCCAGGGCCTCCATGACGTCGCGGAGGACGAGAGAGGCCGCTTCGTCGCGGGAGTATATGGGCTGGACGTCCCGTCGGGCGAGCGGGGTTGGTGCCGCGAGGACGGAGGTGCATGCAAACGCAAAGAGGGCAGCGACGACGGTGGTAGAACGCATGATGGGTGTTGGATGGCGTGGAAAGGTTGAAGAGGTTGTGGGAGAGGAGACAAATGCTGCAGAAGGAAGTGTGAAGGTCAGCATCGCAATGCGCATTAGCAGCGCCGCAGGGTGAGAAACCACTGACCGTCCGGCGCGGGTTGAGAGAAGAGAAGAAAGAGAAGGAGCTCAGCTGAAGATCCAAGACAAGTTTTCACCAGCTCTTATATAAAGCAGCATCGCGGGTCGATCAACCCACAAGGCGGTCCGCTGCCAGTGGAAGGGCATTCTGACCGGGTAGAGAGAAACTGGAGCGAAAAACTATAAGCGGCATCACCATCACGAAGATCTTACAGCTGAAGTGACCTAACCTTTACAGACCACGCTGTACCAGCAAGAGTCAAGCTATATGATCTGGTCTTGCAGGTTGTCGCTACGTACCTGCGTACCTCTCCCTTCGACTCGTATATACTACCAAGGCTTTGACTCGCGTCGAAAAACTTTGGTCAACGCCGACCTTATTTGACGGAATGAGAGAGTCGCCGCGTTAGTGTATCTCAGGGTAGGTACCTGGTTGGTGCTTCACGAGGAATCAGAAGATGTCGCTGTTGGCCTCTCGGACTTCGCACATAACAGTAAGTATAAACATATACGATCGGGCTCCACGGAAACGTACTGAGGAAGCCTGTAGGAGCCTGTAGGCTATGCATAACACATTTCCTCCTCGTTGGTAAAGCTGCTGGTCAGCTGCTCTCGTACCCCAAGCGGCGTTTCATGAACGTTCTTTGTGCGGACTGCAATCTGACAGATAAAGGAGCACAACCGAGGCTTAAACAAAAATGTCGTTCAGTTGAGCTGAATGACAGCTGAGTGATACGTTTGCACTACTCGCCATGATCATCTTCACCCACGGTTCACCAGCTTTAGATCAGCTCAGTCCGCCCATTGAATCGTTTGAATCGGCACATCGTGACGAAACTTGAGCTTGAAATTTTGAAAGGTATCATTCGATCTCTCTCATCGATTTCTCTACACAGCGGGACCTTCCACGTGAACCAAGTGAGTTGTCGCTGTCGGCTGTCGAGACTCGATGCTGAAGCTTTAGAAAAGCATGAGCATGTGTGGAAGGCCGGGGGGAGACGATCGCGAGCTCCGACGTTGCGACAGGAAGACCTTGGGAAGACCATAAAAAATATTGGTTACCACGTTCTCATTGAAATTACTGTGGGAAAACTCACTTTATTATACATTTCATATGAGCCGCCCGGCCCCCCGGCGGCGCATGATGCGCATCGTACTCACGTGCTCAAGAGTTATCCTAGATGGTGCTCTAGCAATCTCGCTGGCCACCACCACCACTACAGTATCGTCGACGTCACTTGGTCGAGTCCGGAAGCTCAAGCTCAAGATGGAACGATGTCCACAAAAATCAGGCCACAATGGTGCGTAACACATGCGTCTTTCTCCCAATTATCTGCCGTTCACAATAGCGTGCTGGTCACCCAGACTGTACGTATCGTACTAGTGACATTCTGGTCCCGACGCGAATCGTGCACCCGCCTCGCTCCTCACTCATAGTGGCATCCCGGCTCCGAGTCCCTCAATGGGCCCGGCGCCAATGAACTTAACTTGCGACCCCGCTGGGTCTCGTATCGAGCAACTTGAAGACACGTCCCCCATGATGCCACGCGCACAATGACGGCCAGCAGCAGGGCCGCCTCGCATCGGACCTCGCAACCCGCGCTTCTGTGGCCCACTTGCGCTGTGGGGCGACGGTGATCAGATCAGCATTCGCGTTCGGGGAGGGATTGCGCGAGAGACACTCACAGCGTAAGATCGCGTGCGTCCAGGGCCTCCATGACGTCGCGAAGGACGAGAGAGGCCGCTTCGTCGCGGGCGTATATAGGTTGGACGTCGCGTCGGGCGAGCGGGGTTGGTGCCGCGAAGACGGAGGTGCATGCAAACGCAAAGAGGGCAGCGAGGACGGTGGTGGAGCGCATGATGGGCGTTTGGTGGCGTAGAACTTAAGGTTGAAGAGGATGTGGGAGAGGAGACAAATGCTGAATAAGGAAGTGTGAAGGTCAGCATCGCAATGTGCATTAGCAGCGCCGCAGGGTGACAACTGACCGTCCAGCGCAGGTTGGGAGAAGAGAAGGAAGAGAAGGAGCTCAGCTGGAGATCCAAGACAACTTTTCGCTTGCTCTTATAGAGAGTATGCAATGCATCGCGAGTCGATCAGCCCAAAAGGCGGTCCGTTTGTAGGGCATTCTGACCGAACAGAGAGAAACTGTGATGACAAACGATAGGCGGCATCACCATCACCATCACCGTTACCGTTCACGAAAATGTTATAGCCAAACGTTGATCCAACTTTCACAGACCACGGTGTACTAGCAAGACTTAAAGATCGTCAGGCCATATAGTCTAGTCTTGCCCTGTCTTGCCGGGTGTCGCTACTACATACCTCGCCCACTTCAGCATATCGTCTCGTGTCTACTACGCAGACTGTGCCCCGCAGCGAAGAGCGTTGATTATCCCTCTTGCACGGAATGAGAGGGTCAGAGAGGGTCGCGTTAGTATCTTTCAGGGCTGATACCAAGTGAGTGCCCTTGAAGCTTGAGTGCCTCACGATGCTCTCACGATGAATCAGAAGATGTTGCTTTCGGCCTCGAACTTCGCAGACATCGATCAGCAAAGTCAGGTCTGTCAAACTTCAAAGTTTCATGCAAACAGCGTTCTCCAGGAGTGTGCATGTCGAGTTGCATCGTACGGCTAATGTACAGCAGGAAGCTATTATATAGTACAGAAGAAGAAAAATGAACGTCTAATATAATCATGTCCCCAGAAGCCAAGTTGCGGTCATCCGAGTAACCCTCTAGTTTGCATACACCACTTCCACAAACCGCTCTTCCTCGGGCAGCCTCCATAACTCACTCTCATCCTCACTCAGTCCATACCCCGGATCCGGATCCGGCGACGGCTCCCCCGCCATCTCCACACTCTGTGTCCCAGGCGGCGCATCCAGCGCCCACTCCCTCCTCAGCCGATTAAACACCAGCTTGAACGTCGACGCTGCTCCCTTTTCCAGCACCAAATTCAACGTTGCCTTGTACCCGCCAATCGCCTGCACTGTCGTCGGACGGTACACTTCCACGCGAAACTTGACTGCCTTGATTGGTGCGAGCAGGCCCGAGGGGTCGCGCGCGTCTTCGAGTTTGCATTTGAGGATCCCCATACCCTCGGCCTGTGTGAGTGTGACGGCGAGGCCCATTGATTCGAGGATCTCCCGGCACTCTTGTCTGGTGTAGGCGGCGTCTTGTGTGGAAACGAGTTGATAAGAGGCAGGTTTGAACCGGAAGAGCTGTCCGAGCCAGGTACGCTTGGGTATAGAGGAGAAGATGACAGACGAGCCTCCGCTACTGCCCTCGGAGAACGCAGAGGAAGACGTCGGCGAGGCCATCGCTGCACTGCGTTTCTTCTTCAGGCGTGCTCCGCGTCCCCAGCTCCCCGTAGGCGGCTCCGCGATCTGGACATGCCGAGCGCCACCTTTCGTCGTGCTGTTGTTGCTGCGTAACGAGGATTTGCGACCCGGGGCGTCTTCTGTGGCGGACAGGTAAGATCCTTTGGGGCGGGAGTTTTCTTTATCGAGATGACCGGATGTGGCGCGGCGGCGGATGCTGAGAGGTCGAGTGGTTGAGTTGGCGGTACGCGACGTGGGAAGATTGTTGAACGTGTCGGGAGATGGGCCGGAGAAGGGCTTGCCAAGGTCGAGCGTGAGCGGCGTTGTTGAAGGAGCACGCGTGGTGCGTGGGGTAGAGGTTGTTTGGGGCGTTGAGGTTTGCATGACGGTTAGATGGTTGACGATCTGTTGAAAGAAATGTTGGATCTTCTCGTCCTGGACTTCGGGGACGTCAACTAGAGGAGACGATACAAGAGCGTCGCCGGGAGGTCGCGCCGATACGGGTGTTCCGTTGGGAGAAAGGAAGTCGTCAGGAGTGGGTGGGATGTCGATAGAGGACTGTGGAGAGGCCAACATCGTCGAGCTGAGTATTCGTACTTGACGAATACGACTCTGACCGGCCTGTTCTTGGCCACGATTAGCACGACTGGGTGTAGGCGGACCTGTCCGCGGAGGGATGGTGAGGTGGTCGTCCGTTGGAGTCTGAGGCCGACGCTTCTTGGCATGCCGTTTGGCACGTTCTCGAGCGATCCTGTTCTCCTCGTCCTCATCGTAATTCTCCAGATGCGTAGCACGATATCGAACCAGAAGGTGGTAGACGCCCTTCTCCCAGGTAGGTTTGTCGTTGGTGAGGCTGCGGATCAAGGCGTCATTCGTCATCCCTGGCCAGAGCGTGTGCAGATTCGCCAGAATATCAGAGTCAAGCTCAGCCCCCTTCTTCAGCGGTCTTGCAATCTCGTCCAAGTTCGGCACATCGCATTTCATGATCTTCGGAGGGAACTTGGTGTAAAACGGATGTGTCAAGATCTCCGGGATCGTGATCCTCTTCTGTACGTCCTTCTCCAGCATCCGCGAGATCAAGCTCTGGGCAGCAGGGTCGATGTCCGTCGGCATCGTGAACGTCCCGAGTTTGACTTTGTCCAGAAGCGTCGGCAAGTCCTCGTCGTCAAAGGGAAGTCGACCAGCGAGCAAGGCGAAGAGGATGACACCACAAGACCAAACATCTGACGAGGTGCCGTTGTAGGCGCGTCCCATAATAACTTCCGGGGCAGCATAGTGCGGACTGCCACAGGCGGTCTGCAGCAGGTCGGTCTTCCCTTGCCAGATGGCCATTCCGAAGTCGGCGACTTTGATGTTCATATTGGCGTCCAAAAGGAGGTTCTCTGGTTTGAGGTCCCGATGAGCGATGTTGAACCGGTGGCAGTAGTTGACGGCGGTGATAATCTGCTGAAAGTAACCCAGCGCTTCAGGAGTGGAGAGCCGGCCTTTGTTGCAGAGATATTCGAAGAGCTCGCCGCCTTCAACGTATTCCAGGATGAGGTACAGCTCCGAAGAAGTTTCCCAGACGTCGTAGAGCCGCATGATGTTCGGATGTTCGATGAGTTTCATGATGACAATCTCACGTTCTATGCTATGGAGAATGCGTTCTGCTTCTTCACCGAGGTTGCGCATGGAGAGTCGCGAGTTGAGAAGGGCGTTCTTGGAAACGATCTTGACAGCAGCGTACTGGCCAGTCTTCGAGTGGCGGGCGATACGGACGCGACCTAAGAGCGCGTGAGTGATGCACTTGAGTGAGTTGGCTCTGTACGCACCTGAGCTACCCTTGCCAATCGTCCTTCCAATCTTCCACAACCCAATCATCTTGGGGTCGTCATCCCTCTTGCCGCGACGAGGGATACGAGGGATATCCGACTCGGTCATTTGAGGAAGAGTAGTTTGTTTGATAGTCAAAGCGAGTGCATATAGGCTGTTTGTGGACAAATCAAGCAGGGAGGTACATGAGAGGAGACAGAGAAACACATCAACTCGGTCGAGACTCTTTTGGCCTGCAAAAAAGTCGAACCAGAGGGCACGTGGGAATATGTGATGCGACGCGACGCGCGCGCACGTGGTGCAGCTGTCACGTCACCGGCGCTCTTCTGGTCTGCCTCTGTCTTCCATGTCGCATCCAGATCAGTGAGTAGCCATCTCTTGTCCGCAGTGACGAACCTCATTCTTTGCTTTATATCAGTGGAACGAACGACTGAGCGACGGCCACCAACAGTCCCTTCTCAGGGCACCGCCCAACTCAACGACTCCAAGCACAGGTGCGAATATTGCAACTTGCAGTACATACCACAAATACCTTTGAATTAATCATGCCGTTCATTGTAACTTTTGTTAGAAATATCCTATGATGATGCTCTCACTGTGCTGGCGCTGTCTCAAAACGCATGGAGTCGGCGGTCTGACCGGACGACTCGGAGACACGCTGATCATGGCTTTCGACCTACAAACCGGAGCGGCCAATGCATAACTATACTCGGGTTGGATCGACGCGTTGTCTAGAATATAGAGGTAGTGCAGAATCATTTTGAGTACAACCGAGGCTGATGTGTCTTTCAACGACTCCCTCCATGAAGCCTCTTTTGAATCTCCCGGTTTTGGTCGTCGCAGGTACAGCCAGTCCACTCTACCTCTGGTTAACCTCGCGAACCAACCCTGTGCTACATTTGACAGCCTACTCCATCCCATCAAATTCGTCCGTCACTTAGTACGGGGCTCTGCGCAAATACGACGTTTGTGAGTTTAATTAACGCTTGCATCGTATGTCTGGAGCTTTCCCATTCTAATTCACGTGCCGCATGTCTGTAGGAGTGCTGCGTCGACAATGCATACGACGGGCTGGTTCTCAGTCCCCTCGTTCAGAATTCCAAGTGGGGCGCCTCAGTCTTCGCTATGGAGAGGATACGTGGTTTGGGGATTCATTACTGTTCTTCGTCAAGGCGTAGGTGTATGTGGTGGTATATTCTTGAAGGTTGGTATATGAAGACTCGGTGTTCGGTCTGGCTGTCATGAATTGATTCACGAAAGACTGGTAGAGTCGTCGTGCGAAGATACCTAGGGTGCGTTCAGTGTACCAGCCCTCAGGATGTAGCAAAGTTGAGCTGACGACGTTTTTGAGCAGGTGTATATATATGTCCACCAGAGAAGTCCGAATCTTCAGCCTGGTGCTCCTACAGAACAGTCGCTGATCAGCTCGTCATTACCGTGACATGTAAGCCACAACTCCATTCGCAGTCTATGGGTCCTTCATCCGCGTTATGCTGATTACTGCCCTCTACAGTCCAGCCACCCTCCTCATCCGAATTACCATCGATCTTAGAGTCCCATTATGGTCTCTATGCGTTTTGCCTTCATTTTCTCTGGTCTCCTCGCCGTGGCTGCGAGCTCTACGGTACCGCGTCGCGTTTACGAAGCTCGCAGGTCCGACGACAACGATCTCGTCCTCCGAGACGTCCTTGAAACAACTACCGAACGCCAGCTAGCTACTCTGATAGCTCGTGCGATGTGGGTGGAGCCTCTCCGCGTCATTCTCGCCGCTTCTCAGACACTCACATCTCATTTGACTTCTCAGCGGCATCACCACGATCCCGCTGGTCAGACGTGAAGACCCCCCAGAGTCGAATGGCGGAGGTTCCATTGAGGGACAATCCACTGGCAGCTCGAACCCTTCCACCTCCGAGCCCCAAAATCCTCCTGCGACCGGCCACCCTTCTGGAGTGGCTCCACCAGTAGGAGGAGAAGGGGTACCGCCCGCTAATTTTGGTCCGCCAGCTGCGGCTGGACGGGCTGGCAGCAGGTTTATTGAGCATATTTGAGATGCTTATGATAATGTGCTGCAGATTATAATGAGTCTAGTTTTTAAGACCCTACTATGACTTATGGTCCCTATCCCTCGACTCGAGAAAGTCGCTAGGAGGTACTCTGACACGTCTAGCCAAGTCGCCCTGGTACAGGTCCCCGCCCATCACGACGGCTCGGTAGCACGACCTTTGCGATGCTGGAAGAAAACGCAGGTGGAGCACGACTGGAAAACTCAGCGGAAGACACGTGAAGACCTCGAACGATGCTGCTGCGGACGCGCATGTGAGAGAGAAAGCGGAACCCAGCCTTTGCGCTTCACTTCAGTTGCTGAACAACGATCGCGTATTCCTGGAGGAGTCGACTCGGAAAGGTGCGTAAATGTGGCTTTCACAGGACATTTGTTGCCTGGTGAGCTGAGATGGTCGACTGAGCAGGCCCTAGGGAGCTGTTTCTATCATTCAGAACCTATGGAGTCGCCTCCAATGCTGTCCTTCATTCATCATGGACGTGAATTTGAATGATGCGTACATTTGGGTGAGTGACTCGCGTGCGCTCTGAGCCTCTGGCAATCGAATAGACTGACTGAGGTGTGGCTCTTGTTTGTTCTCGATCAATAAGTATATGAATCATGATGTCGATGAGTCCGAGCTGTCGGAACTGATGCTGAGCACAGGTTGAAGTGGCTTACTGTGAACTCGAGATGTCTACTGCAGTGAGAGAACAACCTAGGCACACTGTATCGCTGCAGAGCTGGCAAGCGCCCGCATATCAAAGAGCAATCAACGCAGAGTTACTTACAGCCATGTTCATATCTCTAGTAGTAGCTCGCTGTGGAGCCAATTCCAGCTTCGCGCTTAGCCCAGTGATGTGAGTGTTACTGCAAGTTTTCCAGCAGTCACTCCCACCTGCTTGATCATGGCTGCAGTAGATGTCTCGAGCTTTTGAAAGATCTGACTGGTAAAACGTGTGTCTACACCATCTGGCAGGGTCTGGCCGCACCGAAGGCGTGCTCGAGCGGTCGCAAATCTTCACCTGGTCGAGTGGAAAGCCTGAGGTGGAAGGGAGCGTGACGGGAGGTGGTCCTAGGAAGGAAATCACGCACATCACATCAGTGCGAAGCGCGAACATGGAATTCGCTCCGCAGCGAGCTAGAGATCTGAACATGGCTGTATGTCGATACAAATCAACAAACGAGCATATAATTTTTACTGATGTTCGACTCTATAGTTGTTCCG
Organism: Steccherinum ochraceum; assembly: GCA_004332605.1. Taxonomy (NCBI): domain Eukaryota; kingdom Fungi; phylum Basidiomycota; class Agaricomycetes; order Polyporales; family Steccherinaceae; genus Steccherinum; species Steccherinum ochraceum. The sequence continues at coordinate 33,712 of RWJN01000080.1, forward strand.
ATGAAAAGCTATGACCACTGCTTCTTCGGCGACCATCACCAGGATCGACACCTCCCGAGCGCACAATAAATGGGCGCATGCATTGATGATTGACAGGATGTTCGCATTTAACCGTCTTGGCAGTACCAGGACGAGCGAAACCTCTTCATTCCCCGATCTCTAGTGGCTGTCTTTTCGGATTCATCATGGCCTTGCGCGAGGCGGATTCAATGCAAGATTCTGTGAGTGCGTTTTTACTGTACCTTCTTGATGCGCAGGTCGACTCAATTTGAGTGGTGTTAGCATGTTTCCCAGCGGCTTCAATATCATCTAGTGTTTGCCTGTAGGGTGTACCGACGTCAGTTTCGTCGATTGATGTAGCTAATGGCAGTCTCACGACTTGCTGCTAGAGCACTGCAAGTATGTTCAACTAGGACCATATTCGGACCACCTCAAGGACATCGTTGCGTCGCTTTAGGCTCCTTCCCGACCAACCCGCCGCGATGTGTAGGAAACGTTCCACAAATAGGATTTGTGGGTCCAACAGGTGCGCGCCAGAAGCTCATTCATGAGGCTTCGCTCACAGCATACTCTCTCTACAGTACCGCTGAATCAGGGATGCATGCAACACCGATCATTCAATAAGTGGCGTGGTGGTCCAAATCGAACTCCATCCTAAGGTCTGGTCGCGGTTCCGCGTCAGAGTGGTCGATATTGACGTGTATGCTCGTTTTCTTGGCTACGTGTAGACTGCGGCTGGTCGTGCTATGCCCTTGAAACCCGGTTGATCGTACTCCAGCTCGGTCCTAGCCACAATTGTGCGTGTGAGTTAGGATTTGGGAGTGGTGATTCACTGTCGGCCAGTGTCGTTGTCCAATAGAGGCTCCAAGCCGTGCGTTAAGCATGGGTACCCTTTGGACTTCGTCAAAACTCTACTGACCGACTGCGGCTTTGGACAGGTATATATACTACCACTGGAAGACTCTGGAATCCTCAGCCTGGAGCTCAAACACCTTAGTCACTTCACAAGTTTCTCCTCTGTAATACCTGCCTTCCTTGTACGTGAACCATTGGTCTCTCAGTCTCTCTATGTACATTTCACTGACCTCGCTTCTCTCAGCTCTCCACCTCGGCGACTTCACCCACATCATCACAATGCGTTTCTCAACCGTTCTTGCTACCGTGCTCGCCGTGGCTGTCAGCTCTGCAGCTGCTGCTCCGTTCAGCACTCACCAAGCTCGTGGCTACAGTGGTAAAGCCCTCGTAGCCCGCGACGACTACCTCGTCCTCCGAGACATTCTTCAGGCAGTGCACGCACGAGAGCTTTCTGCTCTCGATGCTCGCGCGTTGTGAGTCAAGCATTGTTTTCTCTATGCGGTAGTTCAGACATTGACTCTCCATACTCAGCGGAACGTCATCCGACTTTGTCAAGCGCAAGCAGGAGCCTCCTCCTCCTCGTGAGCCAACCCCGCCGCCGCCGAGCCCACCGAGAGAGCCCACCCCTCCGCCTCCCCGTGAGCCCACCCCTCCCCCGCCTGAGCCCGAAGAGCGTCCCGCAGACTTCGGGAACATCCCTCCAGCTGGACAAGGTTCAGGCGCAGGAGGCAGCAGATTCAGAGAGAACTTCGATTAGTATGGCTATTTTAGGGTGTGTAGCAGGGACTCGAAGCCCTTGTAATTTGTATATTGCAGCAGAAGCTCCTGCCCATATGAAATCATGTCATTATGGTCTCTTGTGTACTGCCGGAAGTCAGACTGCATCAGTGTTCGCATGACATGCTATTACGCGCCGGTCTTACAGTGTGGGCAATTGTTCACCTAGAACAGCTGCAGCTGCGTATTTATACTGGTCTCTCGAGCATCACATCGTCTTGAGATCAGGCACTTGCACTTGCTTGCGCTGCAACTTCTCAGGAAATTGAAGCTCGTACTGACTCGGAGTTCAGGCATATGATCTTGGTGGGAGCTTGCAGGCGTCTGACGTCTTCCAACACGATCTCGATCTCGATTCGACGGTACTTCTCTCTTCCTACGTTAACAACCTCTTGGACTTTGTCTCTCTATCAGCTCACGCCTTCCACTGGCCGCCCCAAAATGGTATCTCGAAGCAAAGCACGCGACGTTCCTCGCATAACCACTTCTCCTTCGTCGCGAACCTCAGTCGCAGATGCACGACGTGATCTTGTAAAGCGACCGTACCCCGGGCTTTCGTGCTTTCACCCATCTATCCTACGCAAGAACGCTCAGCACAGTCTTTTCTAGTCCGTTTCTGCCAAGCGGCGCTCAGGGAGAAAGAAGAGTCTTGATTCGAGGGCTTGATGCTGATTCCAGTTCAGGCTCTCTGTGCTAGCACGACAAGCTTGAGCATATCATCTTTACGCACTGCGTGGACCTCGACACGATGTCAGAGGTGGTGAAGCAATATCGGAAACAAGTGGAGGGTCGGACATTGTTGGAGAAGAATGCGAGGGTCGTTAGAGGCCGTCGTGCGAGAGTCCATCACAGGTGCGTCGTTGGCAGGATCCTATGACATGCTTCCACCTCTTGACACTGGTCTTACTAGGTTCTGGATGGTCTGAGAGCGAAAAATCGGGACCAGAGCATGAGATCCCACCGTCGATCAACTTCGGCGACCATCACGCAGATCGACACAGCTTGGAACGCACGACAGCGCACGACAGATGAGCGCATGGACTAATCAATGGCACAGTATGATGTTCACATCCCACCCTCCTCATTGTACTGGAGCGACCGAACAGCCTCCATTCTTGGTCTCCTTGCGGCTGCCTTCAAGTTTCCGACTCATCGTCAAAACTTGGCGACGGTGGTATCGGGAGATGTATGTGTATGTCAACCGCGACTTCTCCTTGCTTAGGTCGAATTGAGCAATGCGTAGCGGTGAAGATGTCTCCCAGCGACTTCTTGATTATTTGATCTAGAGCTGTAGGAGGTACCGACGCCAGTTTCGTCGATTGATGTCTACCTAATGACAATCTCACGACTTGCTGCGAAAACACAGCAAGGTACGTTCAACAGAGTCTATTATTTGATTAACCTCATGACTATCGTTGCGCTGCACTCGACCCCACCCCGTCAAGCCCGTCGCGACATGCACGAATCATCTCAAAGGCACGATTTGTGGGTCCAACAGGCGCGTACTGGCGGGTCATTCTCAACTATTCGCTCACAGCTTGTGCATTCTAAGTACCGCTGAATCAAGGATGTATGCTTCGCCAATCAGTCAATGTGTAAGTGGCGTAGTGATTGTTATTCCACTTCATTTCGATTTCTGGTCGCAGCTCAGCGTCAGGATGGATATTCACCGTGACGTCGGCTTCAGTGCACCCTTCCCCTCTAGGCTGCGAAGTCACTACGGCAGGCCCTGCTAGTATGCCCTTGAAACCCGGATGATTGTACTCGAGTCTGGCTCTAGCCACGACTGTCAATGTGAGTTGGGAGTGATGATTCAAGGTCGACCAGTGTCGTTGTCTAATGAAGGCTTCATGCAGTGCGCGTGGCATAGAGACCTTTGGAGTTCCAAGACACAACTGGCTGACCGCGGCTGTCGAGAGGTATATATACGACCTCTGGAATACTCTGAGATCCTCAGCCTGGAGCTCAAACACCTTAGCCACTTCTCAGTTTCTCTTGAACACCTCTGCCAACCTTGTACGTGAGCCATTGGTCTCTCGGTCGCTCCTCGTACATCCTGCTCACCCCCACTTGCTTTACAGCTCGACGCTCTTCACCGCGGCGACTTCAACCTCACACCATCACAATGCGCTTCTCAACCGTTCTCGCCACCGTGCTCGCCGTAGCTGTCAGCTCTGCGGCTGCCGCTCCGTTCAGCACTCACCAAGCTCGTGGTTACAGTGGTAACACACTCGTCACCCGCGACGACTACCTCGTCCTCCGAGACATCCTTCAAGCCGTTCATGCACGGGAGCTCTCTGCTCTCGATGCTCGTGCGTTGTGAGTGAAGCAGTGTCTTTTTCTTGCGGCAGTCCAGACATTGACCTTGCATATTCAGCGGAGCGTCATCCGACTTTGTCAAGCGCAAGCAGGAGCCTCCTCCTCCCCGTGAGCCAACCCCGCCGCCGCCGAGCCCACCGAGAGAGCCAACCCCTCCGCCTCCCCGTGAGCCCACCCCTCCCCCGCCTGAGCCCGAAGAGCGTCCCGAAGATTTCGGGAACATCCCTCCAGCTGGACAAGGTTCAGGCGCAGGAGGCAGCAGATTCAGAGAGAACTTCGATTAGTATGGCTGTCATAGGTGTAACAGGGACTCGAAGCCCTTGTAATTTGTATATTGCAGCAGAAGCTCCTGCCCGTATGAGAACATGTTTTCATGGTCTTCTGTCTAGTACTGATGACGGCCAGAATCATGGTACCTTCGGCTTGACAGACTGTGGCCCCCTTCCCGTCCTATATGTTATCAACTTAGCGACCTCCATTGGATCCATGCTTCAAAGCTCCATGATTAGTACTGAGTGGCCTGCTTCGGCATATGTGTTTTTAGATATCTTTGGGTGGTACGTCATGGACGCGTATAGTAGGCGGATGCAGCGGGATGCAGCCTCCGTTTGTGCAAGTTTGTGCCATCATCCCCACGGATCCCGCCCTCAAAGTCTTGTACTCTTTTCCGCTCTTGGCTTCATGCCTTTCGATTCTTTTTCAATCTTCGGGCAGGGACCCTTCATGGTCCTGGAATCTCGCTAAGCTGATGAACCTTGGCGTCTTGATTCGTGGCGCATGCTCCCTTGGGCAACTGATCTTCTGGAATCTGCTCATTCCGACTGTGATCCTGGTGAGTTCAACACATCACACCCACATCGAGTAGTCTACTAATCGACATTGTCAGAGCTTGGCATACAGGCATCGTTGCTTTGACATTCCTCCACAACCATCATGCATTGAGTGAGAAGCGAACGCGCTCGCCAGTCGCATGTGAATTCAAGTCGTATGATCATGATCGTCGAGTTCTCCCCGAGCGACGAATGCGAGTCCGACTTTGTACGATTTCACGTTCACACCCACTGAAGAAGTGGGTAGTTTTCTTGCTCATCAACACTGTGTATACGCCGGAGTTGCGAAGATCAAATGCGTCGTATTAGTATGTCTTCTCTACCAGATCTAACACAAAGCCTTCGACTCACGTCTGTCCCGCTCCTAGCAACTTTTGGATCTTCGTGTAATGTCTTTTCGGGCAACCCTAGTCAAAGCGATGTGTGTACTGGGTACGCACGAGTCTCGTGCTGCTCTTCTGACTCTCTGCTTTTCGAATGATGCCAACAGAGGTACGTTCTATGTTAGAGCCCGTTTAGCTGATCATTCGTTTGACGTTGGTACACAGTCTTCTCGTACAACGACCCAAGAGCGCTGTGCAAAGGTGAATGCCCTGTCGTTCACTGGGATCCGCATATACGCTTTCTATGATGCGTCACTGCATGAAGTTCGTCTGGTTGTTCTGTAGCCATCGAGCTCGTATAAATGTCTCGCTCTGGTCCCCAACTGCCGATGACGCCAATTAGTGATGCTTCTTTGCGATCGGCCGCTGACCTGTATCAGTATGTGTATTAATATTGTACAGAACTGATTGTCAACGACGAACAGGCAGGTATATATAAGACCACCAGAGGAATCGAAGCCCTCAGCCTGGAGCTCGTACACCTCCTACATCTATCCCGCTTCAGACTAGTGACATGTGAGCAATTTCGCATTGGCGAACTTCTTCAAATCTTGTGCTGACAGCCTCGTCTCAGTGCATCTCAACACTATCTGTACCTCAACGACCTCGACTGCTATCACCTCGCCTCTCGTTGTCATCATGCGGTTCACGGTCGTTCTCAGTGGTCTCCTTGCTCTAGCCACTAGCTTTGCAGCTGCCGCACCGCTTCACCTTCCCGATGCTCTCCCCCCTAATCCTGAGGCTCTTAAATTCCGTGATCTGAGCCCTCACATGTCTCGCGACGAGTACCTCGTCCTCCGAGAAGTCCTCCGACCCGCTATGGACGCTCCAGATCTATTGGGTGTAATACAAGCCCGTGCGTAGTGAGTGTAGCCCTAGTAGTCTGTTCGCCGCCCAGACATTTACGAGCCATTTGAGTTAGCAGAGGAGTAACGGTCAGACGCGACGCAAACAGCCCTCCGCCGTACAGTGCGGAAATGCCTCCGGGTCACAACTCTGGGAGCCCGAACCCTTCTCCACCGTACAGTCTTGATGTTCCTCCAGGCCATACCTCTGGACCTGATCCACCTACTATACCAGGGCCACCCCCAGGACCACCTCCTGGCAGACCACCTCCTACCTCATCCGGACCGCCGGTACATCCTGCCTCGGCACCTTCTGCATCTGCTGGACAGTGTGGAAGAAGAGGAAGGTCGCAGTGTGTGGTACAATAGAGCTTGAAGTAGTAGACTGTATCAGATGTCCCTTCCAAAATGTGGTCCGCTCTCGTATTTATATAGGCCAGAACTGCTCCATTAACATACAAATGCGGAGTTCGAGTTTCAAAGGTGTACACGAGTGAAGCTTGAAGACTGCAAGGACCGTACGTACGTAACGAACACGTGACAAGCGCGTATCTTTTCTTCCTCAGCTTGTCGCGACTTGTCTTTAACTTACACTTTCCCCTCATCGCCTTCATCCCCGTCCAAATGCCTGTCCACTCCCTCAACGTCCTTCACAAACAACTTGCGCATTATGCATTCCTGTCTCTCGCATGCTGCGCTCTCGTCTGGTATATGAGATCAGACCTGGCCCAAATCCCCAATCAAAACGACGCAGCAAGCACAAGACCTGTCCCCGGAGTCCTTCGCCTCGATGCCAATGTGACCAAGCAAACTGCCCCAATCAACCACGAATCGACCCTCGTGCTGTATACTGAAGACCTCGCACATCAACGTGATAATAACGAAGACCAATCGATCGCAGCTATTCTCCCCGTTACACAATCTTCGCTGTCTGATATGCTCTCTACGCTATCCCTCGTCCTGCAAAGTCCTGGCCACGTCACCGACATCATCTTGCTCTGCCCCATGGATCTTCAAGCAACCGTCCGGCATGCTCTTCGCCACCTACTGTACTCTTCTGAATTTCTCGTCTATGTCGACATCGACCTCTCGACCTGGCATCCTGACCTCGACCTGGAGGCAGCGACTTTAGCCGTTGCTCGCCAACTCTCTGCCCGTGCTTTGCTCCTCCTCGACACCGATGGCTTATCCGAGCTGATGCCCGCAAACGCTGCTTTCTTGCTATCTCCTCCTATGTTTTCTTATCCTCTTGGACCTCGCGCGTCAGATCTCGTCGGAACGGACTTTGTATGCTTCTCAGAAACCTCTCAAAATCAAGGCAGCTCCGGCTTTCTGGTCCCGCCCTTACTTCTGCCCAGGAACCTCCTACCGGCGGGCAACATCACCGCGGATCCTCGCCTCGGGTTTTGGGGAGGTTTAGGGAAGCATTTGTGCTCGACGAGCGGAGCCGGTGGCGTCGTGTACGGGGTGATAGAGGCCGGCAATTATCGCTGTTCTTCTGAGCACCGGCACCGATCGCTCTTGGATTCCTCGTCTGTGGTATACGAAACCACAGCCCATCCTGATCAAGACCCTCTCATGTCCGTCGGTGGTTCGAGCCATTATTCCATGACAGACAACCCGGGCACCTTCGTCTTCGTCTTCCCTTCCGTCAAGGACCTCCGGCTACTCTACCCCGTCGTCTGCAGACTCCAAGAAGAAGGCCACCATGCCTTCAGCATCGTCTCTGCCGAGGATCAAGAACCAATCACCCCCATCGACACGACGCACGCCGAGGCGTTCTCGCATTTGGAAGACTGCGACATCGACATTACCATCTTCCCAGACGCCGACACGCTGGACGATTTGGCGACGTCGCTGTGGGATTGGATCGTGTCGCTGTCTTCGCCTCCGGATATTGTGATCGTCCCGGAGCAGAAGCATGTTGCGTTGGAAGCTTTGGAGATAATGCGGGGGAGACATCCCGACTTTGATTCCCCACTCATTCGTATTCCGCGAGCAGACCTGCCGTTTTGTGACTGGATGGGGTCGTTGTCGTTGGACGAGTGGCTGAGTGAGTCTCCGCACCCCGTCATTCTAGATGGTTAGGGCGTAACTAATTCTTTTTTAGACTGGCAAACCCCACAGATCGACGTCACCATTATCACCGACAACCGACCTCGATCGCTCTCGCGGCTCCTGCGGTCACTCAGCACCGCACATCTCTTTGGAGACAAAGTTGATGTGCGAATCAACATGGAACAGACCGCGGATCCCGACACCCGACGCGTCGTGCAAGCCTTTGAGTGGCCACATGGCGCGGTCTCGACCAACCGACGCGTCATACACGGTGGCCTCCTCCCTGCTGTCATAGAGTCGTGGTACCCGCGCTCCGACGACTCGTACGGGCTGATTCTGGAGGATGATGTTGAGGTGTCGCCGCTGTTCTATGCTTGGGCTAAGATGGCTGTTCTAAAATACCGGTACGTCGCTCTTGCTTATCTTTCGTCAGATATGCGCATTTATTAAGTTGTGTTCGTGGTTGACAGGTATGGTCGAACCACTGATCGCTCCCCGCAACTTTTCGGTATCAGCCTCTACCAGCAAAAGAACTTAGAACTTCGTCCCGAAGGAGCACGCCACCGCTTTACCCCCCGCACACTCTTCGCCTCACTCCCTCATCTACATCCCTCCACCCCATACCTCTCTCAGATTCCCTGCAGCTGGGGCGCAGTGTACTTCCCCGAACACTGGCGCGAGTTTCACGACTACCTCTCCGTACGTCTCTCGGGAGACTTGATACCGCAACTGGGGTTGGAAGCGATCGTCGCGCCTGGAGTACGCTCGAACAAGTGGACGCGCTCCTGGAAGAAGTACTTCATCGAAATGGCGTACTTGAGGGGATACGTGATGTTGTACCCGAATTTCAAGGATTACGTGTCGTTGTCAACCAATCACTTGGAGGTGGGCTCGCATGTGAAGGACTTGCCGGCGGACGTGTACGCACAGAAACGCAAGCTGTTCTTGCACCCTCTAATGCGCGAGCCGGGTGTCCAAGCTGCGGGGGATGGTGGTGGGAGTACGAGTACGGGCCTGTTGGAGTTGCCGGAGCATGCGATGCCCCGGTGGGACGCGCTGCCAGTGTTGGACTTGTTGGGACTGGTGACGGAGGAGAGCGTTGTCGTTGACAGAGGGAGGAAGAGGGGGAGGGAGCTCTTCGGCTGTGAGGTCGGGGAAGAGGGGAGGTTTGATGTCAGGGCTTGGTTGTGTTTGGCGGACTCGGGAGTGAGGGTGATGTGGTAGGCTGCATGAAGAGATAGAAGAAGTTGCTACAAAAACGATGTGTCATAGGTTTCCCTCCCTTGTACTTTGGTAGCGCGTTGGCTCTTGAATCGATCTTTCATTTTCGGCTGTCGTATAACTTCAGACCTTCTCAGGAAACGTGACCGACCCATGCGCCATCCCTCACCAACTCGTCTATGATCAACGATACAACAGCCACAGAGGCGAATGGAATCAGAAAGATTATTATACCGCTACAGGAGAGATGCTCGAAAACAAAATAAAGTATCCAAGGGTTCCTCATCGAGCCTCAGGAGAAAGCCAACGGCAATGTTCATCTCTCGGACAGCTTTGAGGCCCCGTGCCCGTGTACAAATGCAAAACCCTGAAATAAATATGATGAATGCAAGGTACGAACTTCAGGAGAGAACAGTGTTAGGTGCGACGAGGTGATGTACCACGAAGTATGCTGGGACACAGGAAAAGATCAAGGAAGAGGACACAGACACAGGGACAAAGCCAGATTGGGTGCTGTCACGCAACAAAGGGCCGTTCTCTGAGTTGTTGGCCGTATCGCCAGAACAACAGCGGTATGGGCAGCGCGACAGTGGCAATCAGCGCCAACACGGTCGTACCCCTGGCCAACCCGAAGAGAAGAATCAGTAAACGAAACACAGAACACGAGGCTCTGAGAATGGACACTCACCAGCCGTATCCTAGGGATTTGTACAGGCTGGTACCGACGGTGGTGAATATTGCGCCGAACACGCTGCGCAGTACAATTGTGGCGGCGAGCGCGGATGCGGCGTACTCCTGAAACGAGTCGACAAGGTATGTCTGGATGCAAATCTAAAGGCGGACGTTTGGTGGCAGGATCAGATCGAGTTGTGTGTAGAGGAGGTGAGAACGCACGTAGGTCATGAGCATGCCGAAGGCGAATACGCCTGCACCGAAGAGGGGAAGCATGAAGTGAAGTTCGGCTTCTGCTGTCCAACCGAATATGAGGAGACCAGCTGGGACGATCAGCATTCCGAACTGCGAGAAGGTCAAATTTCCGCTTGGAACTAGACGTAAAGCAACAACACGTTACCTGCATTGCAGGCATTCGAAATTCCGGTTTTTGGATGTCGTACTTCTTGCACATATGCCGGTAAGACCGGTTGAGGACAAACATGCACGTCACTATTGATAGCAAACAGCCGGTGCCTTGAGAACATCGAAGTTAAAATAAGGATGCCAATACATATCTCAAAGAGATGTCCAGCACACACCTGCGCCCAGATAAGCAAGTCCGGTGTTCCCATTCACCCATTCGTACGTGAACAGACCATACCGTGGGACCGGACCGAAGAGCAGCGGAATAGTCACGAGGTGGAGGTACGATATGCCGTAGATGACAGCGACGTACAGACTCATGGCCGTGACCGCGGGTGCAAAGATCAGCATCCGCAGAGGTCGGGAGATAGAATGGCGAAAGCTGATCGTCGTCGGTGCGCTCTTCTTGCCTTCTGCGCGGGCGATCAGGTAGGGAAGGTAGGTTTCGCGGAGAAAGAATATGGAGATGATGGTGGTGCAACCACTCCTGTGGGCGACAATGAACGTTGAGAGATGCGTTGGGATGAGAAGGGGCAAGTACTCACGAGATGGCCATGATCCACAAGAGCCAGCGCCATCCTAGCCGCTGCGAAATGTAGCCTCCGACGAGCCCACCAACGGCAGGACCAAAGGTTGGACCAAAACCATACACTGCTTGTGCTCCGCCCCGTTCTTCTCGACTGAACATGTCCCCTATTGTTCCACCACCCAGCGAGGGCCCCGCACTGTGAAATGAAGGTCAGAGAGGTAGGGGATATGGATGAGGAGCATGAGTGACCTGCCAGCAAGTCCTGCAAGAAAACGCAGGATGATGAACCCCACTTCGTCTTTGACCAACGCGCCGCCGATGTTGAAGGCACAGAACAGGCCGAAGGAAACGATGTATACGATCCGACGACCGTACATCTCGCTGAGAGGAGCTAAGTATAAAGGTCCAAGCCCGAGTCCCACGACGAACAATGCCACCGGTAGGGCAGAGATGGCAGAATTGGCGACATGAAATTCATTGTCAACCTCGGAAGATCCTACGGACACGAGCGTGCTGCAGATGGGGGATAGTGTTGCTTGGAAAGCAACTATGAAGACGTTGGTCCACTTCCGCCAACGCGACCACTCTCGTGGGTCCAACGGTTTGGAGACCAGGAGCTCTGCGGGAACAGCAACTGGGAGTACTGGTACTGGTACTATGAGCGGGATACGCTGCTTGATATCCGCTATCGCTTGCACGTTGAAGACGGTGGGAGGCCCATCCGATAGGTGCGGCTTTTCAAGCGACATGATGGGGGTGCCTCGGAGGAGGGGTGTCGAATCATGAGGTGCGGCAGCCTGGACCTAGCACGCTTTAAGTGACACTGACAGAGAGGGATTCCTTGGATTTCGGATCGTGAACGCTCGTGGGTATAGACGGGTGCAGCAGTTCCTTGTACAGTGGGCCACGCGTTTGGGTGGATGGTCGCACAGTCCACGGGCCTGGTAGATGCATGGGAATCAGACCCCTCGATGCAAGGAGGGCCTGAAGTGCCAACAGGGTGCGGAGGCTCCGCTGAGAGGCGCATGGCAGCGCCAGGTGGCATCGAAGAGACCTACAGAAAAGCATACTTCCCGGTCAGAGAGAGGTTAATTGAGGTGGCAATGAATGCCACAAAAAGGATACTGACTGGACATCGTGCTGGATATGCAGCGATTGTTGCTTGGATGTTGGTGTCGGATGTCTGCGTTTGTATCAATCATGCCAGTCCAGAAAGTGATGTACACCGACCATTCGCTCGAAGAGGCTGAGTTCCAAGCTGCGAACTTACTCTGTTCCGTTTTTGACACTACATCTGCTGACTCAGCAGCTTATCCGGCTTCTCCCGCCGCCCTTTACGCCCTCCTTGGCTCTTCCTCCAGACAAAGGCGATTCAGTTCTGAATTCTCAGTTCGCTTCTACTGTATGTCGTTTACGCATATCTCGTGCTCATATGCAGCTGACTTTCTTCCAGGCATCTATGACTTCGTCCGATATGCAATTTCCGCTGCGGAATTACAAGGCATTGCGGCGTTTTGCATTGAACGCTGCCCCTCGGATTGTGCACTGCATGATGCAGTTGTCAGTCTGCCGCGCCGCTCAGATTCGTCGATACGTGCGGTGTGAAGCCCTGCAGCCGACAACGATATCATCTCGTTGCAAGAACATCAAGGACACTGTTTTGTGAGTATCCTTTGCCAATCTAAGCTTCAAGGCTGCGTCACGATCTACTCTTTCCCCCGTCTAAGTCATGAGAATCAGTTCGGGCCACGCAAACCAATACATGGTCAGGCCACTCAAGTGTCTGCTCTTGGAGATAGAGCCTGGCATGGGTGCATTGTCACCGCGCTCTCCTCAAACACTCGTGCCAGTCTTTTTTTCAAGCCGCAACCCAGCTCCGCCACATTGATGCACACCGTTGATGCTCTGCCTGTAAGTATTACCCCAACGACCCTCGACGGCCGTCAGTTCTGCACCCGAAACCAACAGTGGCGTCGACGTTCTTCGCGTAGTTACTGCTCTCGCGGGTCTGCTGCGGCACTCGCAGCCATTTGTCATCAAGATCTCCCTGTGGTTATCCTCTGAGGCATTGCCAGCGGTCGAGCCTCGCCGAGGATCACTTATCAAAGAACCTATTGACCGGGCTTATCAGGAACATTCCTGTCAATAGAAACGCTGAGTGTACGGGCCCTCTCTTCTTTCCGGCATCTCATCTCTAAATCACCGGCCTTCATATAGACCCTGCAGAAGCCGGAATCAAGCAGATGCCCGTTCAACGGCTCTGTTGACGGCCCTCGCGAAGAGGGTCTCATTCTCGGAACAAGAAGAACTTTCAATTCGTCGATGCGGCCCGCTACAGTATCCTGTTAGTCCAGCCCTGAATACATATCTCAAAGAGGCCACGTCTGCATCGTCGTCATGCCATGCTCGGACGACCAACTTGAACGATAGTAGCCTCCCTTGTCTGCCTACCACCTTCAAATGGATGATTCTGATAGGGTTCTGCCAGCATCCTGCTTTGCCGGAAGAGAAGGTGGCCGTGATTGGTAGAGCGTTGTTCGTAGCGAAGCGTATCGCTTTCAGGGACTGTTGGACATCTTTCGTCGTCGACGTCATCTCGAGTCAGCACGCAGCTCTCCAGCTCACTGGCGGTCCGACAACCGCGCCCATCGTTGAGAGTGGTCGAACTTGCACACCCACGAAATTCGCGGTCGACCGTGTGCACTGCTCCTCCTGCGTTTTGCTCCAATTTTGTCAATTCGATGGCGATAGCGACACGTTACTCCTGAGAAGGCGCATCCGATCCAGGACTACTCAGTACCCAGTACCTACATCTACAACAATTGTTGTAATCAGTCAGGACCAGCACGAGACAGATCCAAGACAAGGCACAGTCAGTTCGTACTCCTAGGTTCTCTCAGCCCTCCAATAGACTCCACGAGGCTACTAGACGTAAAGATATCCAAATAGGTGGAAGGAAGTGATAGAGAGTAGTAGTAACACAATGTGTCTTCTTTTAGAGTCTTGTAGATGAATACAACATATTAGAACTAGAAATTCGTTGTCGGTGGAACAGAGTCATTAGAAGGAACAGCGACACAGAAAAAACACAACATCACAAAGCGAGATATCGACTTTCAGAAGGATGTGACTGCGAGAGAGAGATGGGGATGTTTCGCACTGACGACGAGGAACAACGGACGGGTAAGGGAAAGGAAAAGAAAGTACAAAAAATATAGATCCATGTCCGTTCCCTTTCTTTTCTGAATGCGAAGATCCATGAAGACGTACGCAACACAGCGACAGATCCCACTGCGCGGCACCGAGCAACATCATAAAGCGATCTGCGAGCTATCCAATCCCAGTGCATGCAACAAGATATTGACGTTCGCGAGGCGCGTCTTCCTAGAGTCTTCGTCTGCGACCCAGCCTTTATTCGCCGTCGCCACGTTCTCGAGGATACGTTCGCGAAGGGCTCCAACGAGGATCTGCTGCTGTTCCAAGCTCGCGTTGAGTGAAAGCGTAGCGAGGAATTGCCAGATAGGCTGGTCCATCGTGTCCAAGTTCGGGATGTCGGCGTACGCGACGCCGGTGGCCACGGATTGCCGGACAGAGGGGAAAAGGAAGACGAAATGTGGGCTGAGAAGCTGGAAGAGGAGGTCGTACATGTATTGCCTGAGTGAAAGATGGGAAGGGTGAGAAACATAAATGGGTCAGGAACGGGCCTGCAAGAGCGTACCATTGCTCCATATCTTCCTCCGTGGGAAGCTCGGACAAGTCAGTGGGCGATGTAATCTGCTGCATGCTCTGCTTGATAACCTCTACTCGAGTGAAGAACATCGTAAGGAGGGCAATCCCAGGCTGGAAATGGTCACTGGTCAGGAAGGATCTTAACGACGTTGCGGTGTTGGAGCTCACCCTAGTTCTCGCAATGAAACCAATATCATTCCTCTCAATTAAAACGCCCAGCAAACCGCTGACGATCTTCAGCCCTGCTGAAGCGGCAGTAGGCATGATGCTCTGCATGACACTGCCCAAGAACGCTTGAGTCTGCGAATCAAGCTCCTTGCGTTCCAGCGTATCTTCCAGCGTGTCTAACAATGGCGAGTTCATGACAACGTCCAGTTGGGAGAAACACGCAACAAGGAGAGTTAGAAGAGTCAGACTCTGATCCTCGTCAAAGTGTCGCGTGACACGCGGGAGCATGCGTTTTCCTTTGACTGGAAGCAGGAGGGAGATGAAGGGATGTGGAGTGCTAGTCTCGAGAGGTGTGTTGATCTGCAGGTTGTTCCAGATCTGGGCGATAATGGTGTCATGGTGGGCTTTCCTGAAAGACGTTCAATGGTCACCAAATGGGCTAGCTGAGTCTGTGTTGGGTACATACCATTCAATGAAGTCCTCTTCCTCTTCTTCCGGGTCGGGCTGATCTCTTCTGAGGTGTTCTAGATCGAGAATGTGGTCATACACGCGCTCAATAATTACTAGCGCTTCGCGATGCGTGAGCGGATCTCTTGCCAAAGACGCGTTCTGGTGAACATTTAGCGCTATCCGACCTTGCGATGCAAGTGGAATAATCACCTCTGCTGCGAGAGCTTGTCTCCCAAGCTTTGCCGCCTCTGCAGCGATACCCTCTTGTTCTGCGGTAGTGGTCCCGGGTTTAGAGATATGAGGATGAGTAGAGGGGTTAGAGAGCGTCGGAGAGTCATTTCCGTCACCAGCTGAGTCAACCTGGAGGAGCTGGCGAGGAGCTGCCTTGTAACTTCTACCGGAAGTCTTGCCCAGTGCACCATGCAAGCTGTTTAATGCTGTAAAAGTTTCCGTTCAACACAAGTTTGGAAACGCCAGAGAAGCATGGAAGACCTACAGGACCTTTCCCTCTCTCTCAATCTAGCATTATTGACGATACGCTCTACTTGCTGCTCCATACGCTGCATTGCATTAGGACGCCGTCCGCCTTTCGCCTGACCGACTCCCAACGCGATACCGCCTCCCGATCCAAATTTGAGGACGGCGTCCGGTGCCGATACACCTGATCGCGAGCGCATAACGGCGCCATATACCTGCGCGTAAAAGTCGTCCGCATAAGGATCTTGAGTGACAAGCTGCGATACTTGAATACGCGTGATGAAGTCTTTATCGGATTGCGTCATGAGGTCATTATATCGGGACTATACAAGGCACTTCGGGTGAGAGAACGCCCTACACAGCAATATAGCCAAGACGCACCATATAACGGATTTTGTTCAGCTTCCTCTTTCGCTTATCCTCCATCCTTTCCGCCTCCTGGATCTTCCTCATTGCCTCCACTCTCAGCTCCTCGTTGTGCCGCTCGTCGAAGTAGTCCTCTGCACCTGGCAGCATAGGGTTTGGCGTTCCTTGGTAACTTCGCAAGAACTCGGCTTGCGCCATCTCCGCCAACATCCGCTGCTGCTGCTGAATCTCTCGTGGTAGATACGGCATGCTCTGCTGGAAGGGCACCTCGGCCTGCGGCTGCTGGTGTTGATGCTGCTGGTTTATCATCGGAGACGCTGGGGACCCGTACCGACGTTGCTGCAGCTCCGCCATGGCCATGAGTCGCTGTTTTTTCTCCTGCATCATCTGTCGTTCACGCTGCATAAGCTGGGCCAAGGCGACATCTTGAGCTTGAGCTTGAGCTTGGGCCTGCGCTTGGGCCTGCGCTTGGGCCTGAGCTTGAGCTTGAGCTTGCAGTTGCTGTAGGCGGATCTGGCGCTGACGATCCAACTCTTCCAAGCGCAGCTGTTCCTGAAGTTCGAGAAGCTGGATCTGTTGTGCTCGTTTCCGTTGCTCCTGGAGTTCAAGCAACTGGAGTTGCTGCTGTTGCTCCATCAACAACATTTGCCGTTGAGCTTGCTGCGAATGGAATCGGGGCGACTGGGATCGAGGGTGCATCCGGGGAGGGGGTGTCCCAGTCTGATTCGGGGAGATAACGCGCTGAGGGTTCGCGCGAGCTTGAGTGTAGCCCATGGAATGAGACTGAGTGGGCGATATGTTCTGATTACGCCTTGTGGCGAACGCTTCGCGCATCTCGGCCTCGACTTCTTCAAGCGTACGCGGTGCGCTGCCATGCGTGCTACCGATGCTCAATACAGCCGGATCTCGCGATGTCGACGCTACTCCAGGTCCTGAAGGAGGCGCGTCGAAAGGAGAAAACGAGTAAGGCGGCGTTGATGAATGATGAGGTTGCGTATGTAGCTGAGGTGAAGGCTGATGGTCGACGGCCGATCGCTGAACCGCATGACGACCATTAGACTTCGGAAGTACAGAAAACGGCGACTTGTCATCCCATATTGACTCCAACGACTGACCGCCGCGAGCTGAACGGAAACATGAGATGGGAGAGGACAAGCGAGTCTGGGAGGATCGTACGTGGTGCGTTTGAGAGTGATCGCTGATGGTCGTTCTCGGTCGGTCGACTTATTGCTGCATTTACGCTTGCGCTTGGAGGAGGGGCTGGTTGCTGCTGAGGAGCACCAGCAACTCGCCTATCTTCCGGAAGGTTTGGATTGGAAAAGTCGAAATCCTTGCCTGTCAGAAGTAAGCACAGTCATCACGACAATGTTGCGGTAATATTCCGCGATGTTGGCATACCTACTGCACCACTCCCACCGAAGGTATCGTCGTTGAACTCGTCGCCGCCCTCTTGCAAAGCCTCTCCGAGCCCATCATAGCTGTCTTCTCCCCAGGTGTAGACGGATATGTCCTCTTGCCTTGCGCGCTCCAGACCTCCTTCGAGGAATCTTCGTCTCTCGGCTTCAAGGTCGTTGGGTTGATCAAAACCAAAGAAAGACATGTCAAGTCATGAGTTTATAGATGAAGAAGATAGGAAGGGGATCTTTGTGTTTTGTTTTGTGCAGAGAGTGTTTGTGTTGGGTCGGCCTTCCTGAGCTTGTGCTGGAGCACGCAGGGCCAAAATCGTGCATCACATGATCGTTAGATCAAATCCGGCAGATCCCGAATGACGCCCACAACAACGAAAGGGCTTGGCATGCTCGTGGCCTGCACACGTCAGATCGTAACTTTCAAGTTGCCTATCTCAAGTCTTTTGGTTATCCCTCGCAACTTGTAAGTCTGACCGCAGCTCGCTCACTACTTCAGTCAAAATGATATTGAACTATACCCATAGACAACTCCGATTCGACTCGAAAAATGGTATCGACCTCTGGCAGGCCACCGCAGTCAACTCACTCGTTTGGCTGCCTAGGGCGTTCTGCTCGTCGCGAGTAATGCCACCGAGCGATGACCGTGGGTTTACGATATGCGCGTGCGCCATTTGTACATGGATACGACTTCATCAAGGCCGGTCGCTATGCCATATGGCACAATTTACTCGAACTGTCATATGCATATGAGCTGGCCGTCCACGGGCCTCCGTTGACCTTATTTAATCCCACTTCGCAGTACGTCTTCGCTTTCTCCTTCGCTGCCTCGCCATGGGGCGACTCCTCCTTCTCTTTCTCTTCTCCTTAACCTACTTTATTGCCTCTAGCTTCTCTCAGAATCTCCCTTCAAATGTACCGCTGGCTATCCGGACACCATACCTGAACTCTTGGGGGAACGCTGAAAATGTTTCTACGGACTGGTCTTTCCTTTGGGATTCAATAGACAACGTACGCGACTCTCTCTGCATTTGGAACAGCCAGCTCAACCCAGAAGAACCGTTCTTTTCCAGCACGTGAGCATATACGGGATGTTCAGAGTGGATGGGATTGCCTACAAATGGGCGGGTGGCAGCAGCTCAGGTGTTAACGCTAGCATCTCCACACGTCTCGGGCTTGAGGTCACGCCTACCAGAACCATCTTTATTCTGCAGGCCGGCCCTAGCATGCTCTTTAATGTCACTTACATGAGTCCAATTGAGGTGTGTAACGTCCCATTGTGTTGATTAATCGATCTCAACATTGATTTCACTATTATAGACCGATGACTTGGTCAAACAGTCTATTCCATTTTCATATGTATATATCGACGCGGTATCCACCGATGGACAAGTACACGACGTGCAGGCTTACATGGATATCACGGGAGGTGAGTCGAGTGTAGCGGTGTTGTATGTGCATCAAAGTCTGATTTGGTCGAGAAGAGTGGGTCACGGGCAATCGTAGCGAGACTGTCTCCTGGAATGGTACCAAGACCTCATCGAGTACAGTTTATCAAGCACAATTGCTTGATCCGACTCCATTCAAAGAAGTGAAAGATCAAGCTGAAGATGCAACTGCGTATATTGGTATGCGTTCAGTGAGTAATTAGCGAAAAGCAGCAAGACTATGTCTCTCAACGTTTTTTATCAGGGCCCCGGAGTATCGTTTACTGTCAACGGAGTAACTCCATGTAGGGGCACTTTTGTTACCAATGGAATGCTCCCCGCAATCAGCGCAGACACTTCGGCCCCCGTCAGCCAGTAAGTCTCAGTTAACCAAAAGATCGGACTTGTACTGACCTTTCCCAGCAACCCTATCTTTGCTGTTGCGGTAGATTTAGGCAAGATCAGTCAGACTCCGCAATCCATCGTTTGGGCTCTCGGAGTGACAAGGACTCCTGCGATTGCTTACACCACCGGGACCGGAGCGGTCCAAACTCGTGCTCCGTATTTCAAGATGAAATATCCAACGGTTCAGGATGCCGTAAGTGGAGAACCGCTCGCAGTATTCGGCATTCTCAACTTTTCTGCAGATCGACGCTTTCTTGTCCGACTTCAGCGATGCAATGCAACGCGCAAACACATTTGACACGAAGATCCGTGGTGACACAGCGGCGATCTCACCCACCTTCTCTACGATGGTTTCCCTCACGGCGAGGCAAGTCATAGGTGCCACCGATTTGACCATCACGAAGGGTTCCGATGGCAAATGGAACACGTCGGACGTAAAAATGTTCATGAAGGATGTGGGTACAAGCGGGTACGTTCATCACTGATTGAGTGTACAATTTCTGATCCAAAGCTTGGCATTGAAGACGTGTTAATCCGGTCGAAACGATATACGCCTCCCTCCCTTTCTGGCTGTATCTCAATCCGGATTATGTGGGCTACCTTTTGGAGCCACTTCTGGAGTACCAGAACTCCTCGGTATATACTCAACCATACGCCGCCACAGATCTTGGTATGCTACATATTCTCTGCGTGTCTACTTCTCAAGGCTGACATTCCTTACGTTTCCAGGTCTTGCATATCCCATGGCGACCGGTAACAATCAATCACATTCCCAAGGGGTAGAACGTGAATACCCCCGTTTTTCTATTGAACGAAAAGCAGGATCATCTGACTAGCGGCGGCGCAGACTCCGGCAACATGCTGATCATAGCCCTGGCTCACAGTCAAATATCTGGAGATGGTACTTTCATCAGCCGATATGTACGTTGCTCAATTTTTACCAAAGGTACGAGCCAGTGTTACTCACTATGACTGTAGTACGACCTATTATTCAAGTGGGCTACATACTTAGTTCAGACAGTTCCCAATGCAGCACAGCAGTACGTCATCATCTCACTCGTATGTTGAGGCTCCTGTTGATAGCCTCCAGAGTCACCGCAGACCTCGAATCAATGCCCAACATGTCCAACTTGCTCATCAAGGGTATCATTGGCATACAAGCCATGTCTAAGATTGGAAGCGCACTCGGTCGTCACGATGACGCGCAGCAATTCTCTGTAGGTCCCAGTTGCAATACAGGCTTCTGATGTTGTGCTCACGGCTGCTGTGTAGAACCAAGCACAGGACCTTCTGAAGGCTTGGAACGGTATGGGAGTATCTCAAGACGGGCATCACGTGCTCGCAAAATATGGAGACCAGAATTCCTGGACTCTACCATACAACTTCTACGCAGATAAGCTCCTACAAACCAACGTGATTGACAACAGCGTACGTAGCTGGACCAATTCTCGCTCATACATCCATCACTAAAACATCACAGTTTTACTCATCCGAGACAACCTTCTTGAAGAGCCTTTTCTCCTCGGCTTCTACTCCACGTTCGTATCGGTTTCAAGCCACAGTTAGGCCAGATACTGACTATCTGTTTCGTTCCAGTCACGACGTTCGGTGTACCGATCGACAGCAGCATTAATTCGCAAGCAGATTCCGCATGGACTTTGTTCACGGCAGCTATACTTACCGACAACACCGTACGCGACGCCTTGATTGAGCCTGTGTACTCGGCACTCGCAGCGACCAACCTCACCACCCTGACGTACGCCAAAGTCTATAAACTCGACACTGGTGCAACTGTGTCTGGGGCATCTAGCCCCGCCTTGGGAGCCTTCTTTGCGCCAATGGCTTTGAAGTATGTTCACACAGGCCTTACACGTCTAGCGCAGCTTCTCACAGGATTTTGTCCTGCCAGGTTACCTTTCAAGACCGTCGTTGTTCCTCCACCGCCACCGCCCCCATCATCTAGCAAACGCTCTATCGTCGGGCCTGTTGTTGGAGGGGTCATAGGAGGGCTGGGTTTCATCGCCCTCATCATCGTAGCGGTCATTTTTTGGAGAGGCAGAAACCGTCGCAGACAAAGGCTGGACAGCAGAATGAGTATCGATCCCGCCGGCTTCAATCAACCAGTAATGGTCTACGGACTACCTCCGGGAGACATTTACTCTGGTCTGCGTCCAGAAGCAGACAGAGACAGCAACGACGCTCTGGTGGCTGCTGTAGGCACGCCAATGACGACGAGCGTCGTCAGCCCAACTACTGGGAAATGGCGTGAAAGGGAGCTCATACTTCAGGCGTCTACATATCCCATCGGCAGTATACGATCCCCTGCCGATGTCGCCTCACCGATGGAGACGAGCGTAGTCAGCCCCACCACGACCGGAAAGCAAGAAAGAGAGCAGCTCGTAGTGCAGACATCGGCACCTCGCGACCATGCTGTACCAACTCCTCTAGTGGTACCAAGCCATAGCGACCATACGACCAGCAGCGGCGAACCTCCATCCAGCGTGGAGCCCCCTTCTGCCGTATCACCATCCAGCACAGAGGTTCAAGGCCTCAAAGAGGAGCTGGACAACTTGCGCAGGGTTGTCCAAGACTTGCAGCCACCACCAGGGTATTCGGGGTAATATTTATCTTGTTTTCTTCGTCTTCCTTTCGCCGGCCAAGATGCATTACTACTTTTTTATATCGGCGAACAAGCTGAACATATACCTTCATTCCTTTCATTGTCGCAATTGAACATTGGTCTGGGACCTTTTTTGTTGTATTACCAGGTATCACATATCCGACATCTCTCAGTAGATAGAAGAATGAAATTCCATTGCTATAATCCGGTCTAAGTCCTTGACATCTATCGTGTGTAGTCGTTACATGGCTATGACAAACTGGAAACTATACATGCAGAGAAACGGATATTCGAGACAGTGTGAGAGATGGATAAATACGTTTCGGGTCGCAGGTCTACATTGACACTGGTCATGATTTTGGAGGCAGATTCGTCTATGCTGAGCTGAGCTTGTGTACATCTTCAAGGAAGTCAAGGAGCGTGCTCGCGCTCCACGCCTGCGTGCGGCACGAGTCGTGGCAGTACTCGCCGTTCTTGTTCGTCAGTTCAGGGATACCGGCCCATGGGTCGTTCTGAACGTGGGTTCGGGGCGCAAGGAGGATTTTATGGAGGTGATGGAGAGTCTCAGAAATATCCTGAAGAGATCACTGACATCAGGATCGAAGCGAGAATTGAGCGAGACGGCAAACGTACCTTCTTGCCTGCGCCGACGCGGGTGTCGAAGTAGAGGTATGCGCGCAAGAAGTAGCCCAATGGCCAGCCCCATTCGGGACCCTGGAAAACGACTTCAGCATATGCATCACATGCATTACATACAGACAACATACGTTATGATAGTTGAGACCCTTGGCGATAGCGGCGTCCGTGCCGTCGTTGGCATTATCGTAGTGCGGCCTGTACTGCAGATCTGCCGGATCGAGGGTAGCCATGCCCAAAGGTCCAAGCAAGACCTTGTCCGCCAACTTCAGAGCACCCAAAGCGTGCTCCGGATTGAACAGCTCGGGCGCGACGGTCATCGCTATGGGGAAGTTGCAGCGGAATTGGTAGTCAGACCACTCGCGACCTGCACCGGACCCAAAGACGTCTTTGTAGATACCGCGGCGGTTGATGATGGCGGGGTTGACGTTGTACTTGTGATCTTCGGCAGCATCTGAGAGAGTGAAGAATGAACTCGCTGCGTTCAGGGATTGAGAGAGCGCACGTACCTGTAGGAACGTAGTAGCACTGTTCGAACGACTCCTGGAGGAGGTTGCTCCATTCCTTGTAGGTGACGAGACGCTTCTTGCCATCGACTAAAAGCAAGGCATAAGCATACATTCTCACCATTTCCCAGAACATTACACTCACTGGTAGCTTCAACGCCCTTGAAAGGGAACTTCCCAGCACTCGACAGCTCATCCAACCACCGCAAAGTACTCTTCAACAACCCAGTGATCTCCACCGGCGCACCATCACGCGGCGTCCCAGGCTTGCCCTTCGTGCCCGCTTTCACCGACTCGCCCATCTTGTCCATCCACGTACCACAGTTATGCGCGTTTCCACCGAAGATGATACCAGTGTTCCAGTCGACCTTGACTTCGATGTCGAAGCCCTCGTCGCTCATCTGCATGTCGAGGTTCGGGCCGGCGTTGTACTCGCGGAAAGAGATGCCGGTGGCGTGACGTTGAAGGATCTCTTGGATGATTTCTGCGACGGTGGAGGAGTAAGCGTATGCGCGGGGGTCGTCCCAAGGGACCCAAGTCTCGTCTTCGGGGAACCTGCGCTTCACGTGCTCAGAAAGAAGGGAGATACCGTCAGGAGCCATCAAGACGTAGTCCTGAATGTTTTGAAGCATCCACCATGGTGAATCGCGCGAGTTGTATCTGCAGAAAACGTGAGCACTCCGAAAATTGATACTAGAATACGGTCAAACTCACCTCGGGCTGCGGACGGAGTCAAGCAGATTCGGAATCAGACCATGCTTGAGCGTAGACGCGAACGACAAGATATGCTTCTTCGCGCCCAGGAAGTTGCCCGTTGTCAAGAACAATCCTCTCAGCGAGATGAACACGTCCCTTCCCCAACATCTCGCCCATCCAGAAGCGAAATGCGGAAGACCAGCCGCGAGCGAAGGCGTAGGCTTGGCAGGGTCCAACGACGCCGACTTGACCATACCGTGCATCTGCACAGAGCACAGGGCCAAGTCGTGCGTGAACGAGTGGCCGGTAGCGACGAATTCGGAACACTGTTCGATGGCGGCGCGTCGAGCGGCTTTGTACGCCTCGGAGATGATGATGGCGAAGTATTTGGGTCGTAGGAAGGGAGGTGTGCTCTCCTTGACGCGCTCGAATCGCTCTTTGAACCACTGAGCGGGCTTGGCGAGGTTGGGGAATACGTCCAGTTGTCTAATAAGGAAGGTGATTAGGAAATCGTCGTCTGACCGTGTAAGGAGTGTACTCACTTCTCCAGCCGTGCATGGATATAATCCATCGCCCACGAGCCCTCTCTCAAATGAGCGCAAAGCGCATGGCCAAGATCGTTGTAGCGCATAATATGCTTCAACGGATGCATCCACCCTTGCAAACCGCAATACACCAACTCGCCCATCCCAGGAACGTTGTATGTCCCAAACTCCCCACCAGTCGCATCCCTCTCCTCGCCTTCTGCACGATGCAGGATGACGTTGAGATCAACAAGATCGAGATCGCTGAACGCTTCCTCGGCGCCGGAAGTGCAGAACGTATCCAAGCTGGTGTCAACACCTTGCATCTGGGTCTCGAAGATCATGACGCTGCCGGGAGGGAAGTAATCGGGAACGATGATCTCAGCGAAGGGGCCCTCGCCATCGAGACCCTGAGGGGCTACAACCTCGGGCATCTCAACGAGCTTTCCAGGGAGACCACGGAGCGTCGAGGGATCCTTGTCGACGTCGTATGAGGAAATGTCGATATGCGCGCCGTAGACGAACTTGGCCTTGGTGCGGCGAAGCTTGATTGGGGTGACTAGAGCATACATAAGTATGATATGATACAGTCAATATGAGGATCACTCACTGAATCCGCGGTCCTTGTTGCCCTTGGAGAACGCCGTATGCACC
Source organism: Steccherinum ochraceum (assembly GCA_004332605.1). NCBI lineage: Eukaryota > Fungi > Basidiomycota > Agaricomycetes > Polyporales > Steccherinaceae > Steccherinum > Steccherinum ochraceum. Next base: position 58,670 of record RWJN01000080.1, read on the forward strand.
ACAAGCACGTAACCCCTCTGAGTCGAGGGCTGGACGCGGTGGATGACAATGTACTGTCATGCATTGAGATCAGAACCGGTTATTCAAGACAAGAAGAGGACGACACTTACGTCGTTCTCCTGATGAACATGGCCCTCCTCATACCCCTCGAGCGCCATCTCAGTATGCAACGCGTTCAGAACCCTCTTCGCCCTCGCAATACCACTATTCTCCTTCTGCCCCGTAATCTCATACAACCGCGACTCTCCAACCAAGTTCAAAAGCTTGGGGTACAGATCGTCATAGCCCTTGACGGAGCCGATGGCGCAGTACGAGAAGGTGACGAGGGCACCGGTGGAAAGCGCGTCTTCGGCGGAGCGCTTGTCCAGGTACGTCTCGTTGTCGTGCGTCAGGTCGAAGAAGAGTGCGTGCGGTGCTGAGCCATTGTGAGGGATGACGACGCAAGGACGCGTCGGGCCCTTGCCGGTGGGAGGAGCGAGCTCTTCCTTGCTGGTGAGGCACGCACCGTCCATAGAGCCTAAGACACAAAGTCAGACGAGATGTAGAGAAATGGACGACGCTCGTACCAATGGGTTTCCCGAGACCGTGTCTGTAAAGCAACCTCGAGAATTCCTTGGGGTCCCAGGCGTTCCCAGCCTCACGAACAAGACTGTTGATCCCAAGCCGGCTCACGAAAAGCGTGTCCATCTCCTCGCTTCCAGTGAACAGCTCCGCGCAGACATACAAGTCAGGGTTGACAACCCGCGCGGAATCAAGCATGTGCACGCCAACGTGCAGAGGGGTAGAGTGGCAGTTGTCGATACGGAAGCCCTGGAAGGCGCGTGCGAGCATCTTGACGTATTCTGTCATGTAGTTCCAGAGCCATGGGTTGGACTCTGGACCATCTCCGTAACGCAGCTTGACACAGTCACCCCAGACGATGACTTCGCGGCGAAGGTACGACTTGGATGGAGGCATGGCGAAGTTGACAAGAGGGTCGGCGTTCCAGATCCAGCCGTTGTTGGCGAGAGAGTACTTCGCGGGCTCCTTGTCTGCTTTGCCCTTGACGCGGGTGAAGTACGTTTCGACGAGAGGCAGTCTGCTCGATAATGAATCAGACAGGATGACATGGTGAGATCGAGAACAGTACGCACTCTTTAGTGATGGGTCCGAGCTTAGGACCATGGTCGTCCAACCTAGTGTACTTGACCCTCCCCTTGATCTGTTCGATAGCAGCAGCAGTGTCGTCCTTCCATTCCTGGTACAGAGGGACGTTCAAAACATCGACGACACGGATCCAGGCATCGGCAAGGGCGTCGACGTCGCTGAGATCCACGAATGCAGCTTTGACGATACCGGCCGCCACGGGGCCTTCAACATGGGTGCCAAAGCGTTTCTCGAGACTACGCAAGCCTTTCACGATGCCAAAGTCGCGAACGATCTCCGCAAGTTCGACGACAGTCTTGCCGGCAATGTTCGATCCAGCCCAAGCCGTGACGCTGCCCTTCGTAAGAGCGTCCTTCACTGCTTGCTTCTCCTTGATGACGTCCAGGACGTAGTACTGCCACATGTCGCGCTTTCCGAGTTCGGCCTCAAACGCGGAAATGAGGGTGTCGACATCGGAAGATGATGTGATGGTAGTCGGGAGGCCCTTGGAGCTGAGTGACGCGGAGAACTCGACCATGGCATCGTCAATCTCCAAAGCAGGTGCGAGATGGGGTGTGTTGGCAGGGCTGAAACCTATACAACATCATGAGACGAAGATACAGTGGTAGTAAGATACGACATACCGGCTTCTGGGTGATCGACTAACCAAGGGCTGTCGTTGGCAGTGTGATTCAGCACCACATCTGTCAAACTCAGCAACCCGTACTCCTCTCTCGCGACCTTCAGAATATCCTCCATCTTCTTCACGTCAGCGGCCGCGTCCGTGCTTCCTTTGCCATACATGGAGGGCTCGTATACCATCTGGTTCCGAATAGAGTAAGGGCTGTTACTTTCGCCGCGCTCTTGCAATGGTGTCCAATGCAGCATGTTGTACCCTCGCTGGCTCGCTTCCTCAAAGTGTCCCTTCCATGCATCTACCGTACCCATCCACTTCGACACGACAGTGAGAATAGAGATACCATCGAGGGGAAGGTTGACGTCATCGGCTTGAACAGCATTTCCGCCCGCGGAGACTGCATGGTTCTTGACTATTGAAGATCTTGCTTTCGTGCGTAGAATAGGATCGATGTTGAAATACCCCTCGCGTCCCTTGACACGAGTGGCAGGGGCGTCGCCGTCGTACTCGACCCAGTACGCGAAAGCACCGGCATGGGATATTGGGAGATCGATCTTTATAGGCTTGGAGAAGTCCTTCGGCAGCCTGAAGACAAAATAAATCACAGGAAATGTGGAAGAAATCCAACTCGACTCACTTGCGTTCTACAAAGCGATCCCTCGCGAATTGACCTCCATCCAAAGGGAAGTTGGTCTTGAACACGCCGTTTCTCGAAGCAGGTGTACCGGCATCCAAAGTGACGCGTACGATATACGGCCGATATGCAGGAGGAAGACGCATATACTGACAAAAACGTCCACGTTTAGCCGTGAAAAGCAAATTGGACGCGATTCAAGGCGACGATGCTCACCGATCTATCCTTGTTGGGACCGCCGTCGGGATCTAGCTGCAACTCGTACACCTTGATCGGCTCCTCGCCCTGCACGAGAGCCGACTCAAAGAAGTCCAACCCTTCATCTGCAGGAGTCTTGGGGGTCTTGAGTGCGGTGGGAGAGTTCGACGCGGAGGTCGACCCGCCAGGCCCAAAAGTGGGCTTGGGGATCTCGACGGTGTTGCCGGGATTCCTGGACTTCTTCACTTTTGCCATGGTCAGAGAACGTAAAGGAGAGAGAAGATGATGATGGTTGGAACGAGAAAGATGATGTGATGAGCAGGACGGGCGGGGGCTGGTTTATATACGAACTGGCGAGGATGGCGTCGAACCCAGCGTCGCCGCCATCAACGACCGACGGGTCTGAAACGATCCAATCACAGCTCGCATAGCGTCCCTGACGTCATTTCCCACCATCTAATCTAATCTCGCCCGCTAAGCCCGTAATCTCCGGCGCTTCCCGGCTTCCTCCCGCTCACGACGTCCGTCATTCCCTGTTTCGTCGCTGTGGCCTCCCGCGAGCACGTTCGCCATCTGCAGCCAGTGTAGGGGCAGTTCGTTGGCGGAATTGAAACTGGTATGCTCTGATCCAGTCTCTTGTTGTATCAAAATCACCAACACGATCTTACAGCAGCCCATCACCTGTACATCGCCTTCGTTCAGCGCGATTCGCGAACGATCCTGCCACCGCCAAGCAATTCCCTCAAAGGTTGATATCCGTGAAATGCCCCAAAGGCTTCGTCTCAACGGGTTTCTTCGTCTTTCTGCCTCTTCAAAAGCCGTTGGATAGCCGTCAAATTCATGATCAGAAACCTGAAGTCATCGCCCATGACAGTCTTCATGGGCGCTGGAGGCAAGCCGCAGCAACGCGTCGTCCGCGGCACCCCCAATCCGGCCCCGGACTATTTAACTGGGCAGCAAGAGGATTACAGCAAGACTGCTTTTCCCGATTCGCTCTCTCCACTTGCGTGCGTCCATGGCGGATTATAAAAGAGAGCAGAATGCTCTCCTGGATCGCATCCCAACGACCTCCAGAGAATCAACTTGAACCTACCGACGCGCATCCCATCTTTTGATATGTCCAGTACCTCCGGTTTCCCTACTCGGCGACTTGGTGCCAATGGCCCACTGGTCAGTGTAGTTGGGTACGGCGCAATGGGTGAGTCCTGTTTCATCCCAATCATCGCATCCTCACCAAACGTTCTCGCAGGAATCGGCGCGTATTATGGTACCACTGATGAGGAGGCAGCAATGGCAACGCTATCGCGCGCCGCTGATCTGGGGGTGACGTTCTGGGACACAGCTGATACCTACGGCACTAGTGAGTAATCCCACGTATCTATTGCACTCTGCCAACATTGAGGACGGTTTTTAGGCGAAGCAGTCCTCGGAAAATGGTTCGCAAAGACCGGCCGACGTTCTGAGATCTTCCTTGCCACGAAGTCAGGCGCGAAGGATATGACACCCGGCCTTACGAAGCACCTGTTTAGCAGCAAGCCGTCACACATAAGGAGTCGCATCGAGAACTCTTTGAAGGACTTGCAAACGGACTACATCGACTTGTACTACCAGCACCGCGTCGATCCCGATGTTCCTATTGAAAGTAAGCCGGGCTCCTCACTCTCCTTGGCCGAGTGCGATTTTGACGTGTCATCTGCCACATAGTCGTCTTGGAGACGCTGCGTCCATATGTCGAGAAGGGAACCATTCGCTACGTGGGCCTCTGCGAGTGCAGCGTCGATGTCATGACGCGTGCAAAAGCGGTTCCGGGCGTTGGAGAGAAGATAGTCGCGTGTCAGATGGAGTTCAGCCCATTCGAGATGGCGATCGAGCATACCGGGCTGCTCAAAGCTGCGCGAGAGCTCGGTGTTTCTATCGTCGCGTATTCCCCACTGGGCAGAGGTATGATGAGCGGAAAGTACGTGCGCCTTCCAACTCCCATCGGTGCGCCAGATTACTCACTTTTTTCACCTTCTTCCTTAGGTACAAATCCCGCGCCGACTTCGAACCCACCGACCTCCGCCAATTCATCCCCCGCTGGTCCGACGACAACTTCCCGCACAACCTCGCCCTCGTCTCCAAATTCCAAGAAGTCGCCACCAAATACTCTGCCACCACCTCGCAAATCACCTTGGCGTGGATCATGCACCGGCACCCAGACATGGTTCCCATTCCCGGGAGTCGCGACATTGCTAGGCTGGAGGAGAACGCTGCGTCGGCGTATGTGGCGATTAGGGAGGAGGATATGAGGGTGTTGGATGAGGTGGTGGCGGAGGCGGATGTGAAGGGGGCGAGGAAGCCGCCGATGTATGATTATTTGTTGAATGAGGACTGCATTCCGCTGAGCGAGTGGAAAGGGGAACAGGGAGGTTCTGTATGATACAGCGGAACTTATGTATCCACGAATACAAAGTGACTCGGAAGTTGTGCGTTGTCTGTTATGGCTTTAAATATCCGCTTAAATAACGTACCTCCTTCAGCGAGACTCTGTGCCGAACGTGTCAGACTTTTCAAAACTTCTTCACCGGAACAAGCACCTTCGGGCACACGGTGGAGTACGGCTTTTCCCGAGACCATGCACTGCGGTCTCTTGACCAAGGGCCATGAGAGCTGTTCGCTCAAAGAGCGGCCAAGCGACTGTAAGTTCATGATAACAATCCAGTGAGTGGTCGACTTACTAAGTGCGTTTCTGAACACTAATCTTCTCCATCGACCACACAGATAACAGACATCCCTACCATTGGAAGTGGAAGCCTCTGGCCTGAAGTGATTCTATTCTACCCAAATTCTGCTTCGGCAGGCACCATGGGCGACACAAGAAGCCTGAGGCACGGGTCATGGCTGGTTGAAGTAATCTTCATGACATTACCACGACAGTGCCGCCGCAACGCGTCGTCTGCGGCACTTCTAATCCGGCCCCGACTCTTTAATGCGATTCCCAAGGCCTTGCGACGAGGTCAAGTCTCGCAGCATTCGGATGCAGGCTATAGAGAACTATAAAAGAGGACAGCATGCACTTCCTCTCCGCGCCCCAGCGACCTCTGGAAGCTTGACTGCCCACCGTCGCAGATCTCATCCCTAATATGTCCTCTACTGCCTCTGAGTTTCCTACCAGGCGACTGGGTGCCAATGGTCCACTCGTCAGTGCCATTGGGTACGGTGCAATGCGTGAGTTCAAATTCTCTTACTCGTCGCAACCTCACCGACCATCTTCGCAGGACTCGGCTTCTACGCAGCTAACTCCGTCGAAGAAGAGTCGGCGATGGCGATCCTCTCCCGCGCTGCCGATCTGGGTGTGACGTTCTGGGACACTGCAGACAGGTACGGTACCTGTGAGTGTCCTCATATCCTTACTACACCGCACAGTACTGAGTCTAATCCCCAGGTGAGACGATTCTTGGCAAATGGTTTGCCAAAACTAGTCGCCGATCCGAGATCTTTTTGGCCACGAAATCAGGCTCTCAGGACATGACTCCCGGTCAGACCAAGCATATGTTTAACAGCAAGCCGTCTCACATGAGGAGCCGCATCGAGAACTCTTTGAAGGAGCTGCAAACGGATTACATCGACTTGTATTACCAACACCGCGTCGACCCGGACGTTCCCATTGAAGGTGCGCTGATAGTATCACTCCTCTCCGCTTCGGCTCTGATGTACCATCATCTTTGTAGTGGTGATGGAGACTTTGCGGCCATACGTCGAGAAAGGCACCATTCGCTACGTGGGGCTCTGCGAGTGCAGCGTTGACGTACTGACTCGCGCCAAAGCCGTTCCGGGTGTGGGAGAGAAAGTGGTTGCATGTCAAATGGAATTCAGTCCGTTCGAGGTGACCATTGAGTCCACTGGTCTACTCAAGGCTGCTCGGGAGCTCGGTGTTTCTATCGTCGCATACTCTCCTCTAGGGCGAGGCGTAATGAGCGGGCAGTACGTCAACCGTTCGACTTCCTCCGAGCCAAGTCACTCAGGTCTACTTCACTCCCATAGGTACAAATCGCGCGCCGATTTCGGGCCCAACGACCTCCGCCAAACGATCCCCCGTTGGTCTGATGAGAACTTCCCTCACAACCTCGCGCTAGTCGCCAAGTTCGAAGAAGTGGCCACCAAATACTCCATCACCACTTCCCAGCTAACGTTGGCGTGGATCATGCATCGTCATCCGGACATGATATCCTTGCCTGGCAGCAGAAGCATTGCTAGGCTCGAGGAGAACTCTGCGTCGGCATATGTGAAGATCAAAGAGGAGGATATGAGGGTGTTGGATGAGGCGGTGGCGAAGGCGGATGTGAAGGGCGCTAGAACTTATCCGATGATGGATTCTCTGACGAACGAGGATTGTATTCCTCTGAGCGAGTGGAAGGGAGAATAAACATTGCAGGATAACGATAGAGGTAGTGAGATTATGCGGACGCGTCATTTGTCACTGATGGAAGCTGAAATTGTCCCAACGCATATCTCGAGTGCTCTTGACAATGGGTAAGAGTACCGACCGTATTGTCAGCCACCGGGACAGTAAACCAGCAGAGAACGCGACGAACTCACATCATCTTTTCTGTGCCCTGCACGTGGTGAGGTTCCCGAAAGGATCTCTGTAATGCGTGACTCCACGACCATTATCGCTGAATGTTGATTCGTCCGCATTTCGACGGTGATAATTTGCATTCCTGAAGTCCGACGATGAACTCAGTATAATCCTCATGAATTCTGGAACTCAGAACTCACGAGCGTATGAACATGTGGCCGTTTCCTGTTGGTGTCGTGAAAGTTCGACCAACAGTTCCCTAGTAGAGATCGATAAATGGATATATGCCGAAGGATTGAAAATAGCGATCAGAGAGACGAACCATGCCTTCCAGCCCGGCATTGATAAAGATGTATCCAGCGTTCGGCCCGTTGTAATTCATGATGTTCAGAGTTGACGTGTGTCTGAGAGCGACGAAGGCGAGGGAATGCGCGTGGAGAAGGTGAGAAGTCTGGGGACTATATAGGGAGTCCAGGATTGCGAGGCGATGAGCTCTTCCATACCACAAAGTTGCGAAACGGTTCAATCCGCATAACAATATTCCATCGCAGCAGACGAGTTCGAAATCTTGGGCCTTCGCCGTCCGCAATGCAGCGACCACTGCTCGGACAGCGCTTGGCCCATCCACAAGTTGGAGATGAACATGAACATCAAGTCATAGCCCAGTTGAACCGCAATAAAAACATGAGGAAGAGGTATTGGAAACTTGAACGAGCGGTACTAGTGTGGGTGAGTAGCGGAAGCAAACAGAAGCAAACCAAAGTGCACTGCCACAGGATTTCCGCGATCTCAGCGTCTATCAATGAAGCGCCCGGGACTCTACGTGTGCCGATTCACTTGGCCATCTTGAAGTTGAAACTTGAACCACGACCACTGGCAGCAACTCTTTCGGCATTCAATATTCACCCTCTCTCACGACGCGACTCTTCACCGAGATGCAATGATCAGCAGCGCGGAGTGAAATTTCACCTGCCAAACTGCTGACGATTCTGAGTGACGAACTGCGCGGCGCCGTCCTCCGAGTCCGCTCCCATCAAAAGGTACGTCTTTCGTATGCCGAATGAAAACGCATTGACGAATTTGTTCGCCGATCGCATTTAATTCCTTCTGCAGACCCGTGAAGTAGTGGGCCGAGTGGAAACGTATGACTTGAATCCGTCCGGCCATCCTCAATTCTGACATGGCAGACTGAACGCGCCGGCTCGCCAGGAAGGTACGTTTCCAGCCATATAAAGACCCCCTCGCCCTATAACCCGCTCACTTTCTTATACCACCCAAATTTCTCTGAACCCAATCCGAATTCATACAGATCGGCATTATGTCGAACACAGTCAAAATTCTCTTCATCGGTGCAACTGGTAAGTCCGATCGTGTATCTCATGATGACAGATTTGCGGTCGATGGGCTTACAGCACGCTCTTACAGGCTATATTGGAGGCCCCATCGTCGACCGTCTTCTGTCGCATCCTCAAGGCTCTAGATTTGAGATCACTGCATTTGCGCGCTCCGACGAGAAAGCGAAGAAAATTGAGGCCGCTGGGGTCGGACTAAAGGCCACGTCTGGCGATCTGTCGGCTCTGACGGAGGCAGTAGCCAAGTCAGACGTTGTGATCAACACTGTAAGTGCCGTTCTTATGTCGCAGTGCAGTCTACGATTTATGGCATGCACACCTATCCGCAGGCTACTTCAGGCAACGCGATATTCACTCAGGCTGTTCTGGATGGAGCCAAGAAGCACTTCGCAGATGTCAAAGTCCCTCTCGTTTTTATCCACACTGTAAGTACACTGTCTGTTTCATTCAATCGATAAGACTGACAGAACGCGTTCGTAGTCAGGATCAGGTAAGGGATCGAAGCGAAGATGCAGCAATTGTACCGAGTCTGACCGTTACTCTTTGTAGGCCTGGTCGGAGATATGGCCATGGGGGAATATGCCAGTGACAAAGTCTACGATGACTCTGACTCAACGTGGCTTGATTCCATTCCTTTGCAACATTTCCACCGCAATGCCGACGTTCCTATTGCTGCAGCGCACAACGAGGGTGAGTCTTCCTTCTTACTTGACCGCTCGTACTAGAGTGATCTTAATCAACATCTGGGATGCTGCAAGGGTACCTCAAGGCCTACGTCGTTGCACCACCACTGATCTGGGGCATGGCTACTGGAAAGCTGGCTGACGCTGGACTTCAGAACCCTGTTCAATCGGGGTTGCTGGTCCTCGGTCGGCTCTCCATTCAGCGTGGTCAGGTCGGTTGCGTTGGGCCCATGAAGAACGTGTGGAGTACCATCGAAGTGCATGACCGTACGTCTGTCTTGGTCATCAATGCAACTTCGGTATTCACATCACTTGTCTAGTCGCCGACTTGTACATCACGCTCTTCAATCAAGTCGTACTGGAAGGCAAGAACGTTGCCGGTGGAAGTGCATACTACTTCACTGCGAACGGTGACGTCGTCACTGGCGATTGGATGCCCATCGTGGCTCAAGCTCTTCACAAGTTTGGCGCCTTGAAGACCGCGGAGATCACGCCGCTGAGCATGGATGAGCTGCAAAAGGTGAGCGAACCTCCCTCAGCTCGAGCATCTGCAGCTCACAGGTCATGCATAAACAGTGGCCCGTACTTGGTGCATTTTCCATGAACTCTCGCGTCAGCGATTCTCGCTCTCGGTCCCTCGGATGGAAGCCCAGGTCTAACAAGACGGACAAAGAGTTCTTACAGGGCATCGATGAGAGCGTCAAGCTGATGGTCACCCAATCAGATGACTTTGGGGCATCTTGGGGCTCATTCAAGCTTCCAGAGTGATCTTTGGTGCAATGCTGCTATCTTGTTGTAATACTGCGTTTTCTTTGGAAGTGTTGGAGCTATCGCGTACTTTTTGCAATGAATCGTTGAAATTCAGTGACCAGAGATAATGTGTGTCTGGTGCCGGTGGAAAATTGTCTGTTTGTCGGTGTTCCGGACCAAGATAAATCTAACATGGTCTCCGGCTCCGAAGTGCAAAGACAGCGGGAGAGAGACGGTAGCGGGGCGCTAATCTGCGGCAACGGAAGTAACTCGGGCTAACTCGGGCTGCACTCTGCTGCACTGCCACCGGCTCGGGCTTCGGGAGCGACACTCTCGCCACAGTGGCTGTGCTATGCTTCAGCGCTTATGACTTCGCTTCTCCTCCTGCATGTGAAAATCAATGCATACAGCTCCGCCAGAAGGTTTCGGTAAACGTCGAAATCAGGAATACATTGGCTGGGAGCGTAGCTCAATTCTTACCGAACACTACCGACTATAGTACACATTTCGATTACAGAACGTCGATCACAAAATCATCATTTCCAAGTTGACATTATTCCACCCAAACCTTTCTTCAGAGGCATATCGTGTGATGATCTGTGAGCAAGCAAATGATAGAGACAGAGGCAAACATTAGCTGTGACATATCTCGGCTGGAGCTTGATAACGTACCTCAAAGGTGAGCATGCTCACGCCGCTCGAGGACGTTGCCAAAGGGGTCGACATAGCGAGTATATCCATTACCGCTGTCGTAAAAAGTAGAACCGTCGGGGTTCTTGCGGTAATGGCTACCGTCACTGTCGAGATGAGACGGACATACATTCAAAAGAGGATGAGTGCTACCAGTAATACGACTCTACTCCCCAGGCCACCTAAATTAAGGAGAAAATTGCTGACCGATTATCGTACGTATACCCTTCCCCATCTTAAGTCACGAAGCTCGTGCAGAGGTTTCCCTGTAATGGGCGACCCGTCAGTCAACAGCGGGTTTGAAAAGTGAGCGAGGAATGACGCACGAATCTGTTCAACCCGATGGAGGTGATAGCGAGGTAGTTCACCCCACCGTTTCCACCGATCTGATGACCGCTTGTAGCATGCGCAGTGTTAACCATGTTTTGCTTGTACTGTCAAGTGACAAGTGAGAGGGATTGCGAAAGAAGAGGACGATCCGTGAGCTCTTTATATAACTGCCTGTCGGTGACGTAGGTGAGCCTAAGTTTAGCCCGACTATGACTTCAACGAGATAGCTCCGATCGTAGTAGCACGTTGGCAATCATGTGCGAGTCTAACCCGAAGCCCGCAGAGGCATACTACGGAGGCAACGATGAATGAGTCAGGACAAGTCAGGACAGAAACATCAACTGCGTACCCTGGAGGTGTTTGGGCCGGGGTTTACCAGCATACCTTCCTAGCAGTCTCCTAGACTTCCGCAGACACTGTGAACTCTGAGACATAATCGATTGTACAATCCGTTCCTTGCTAGACTACTAATACAGGATAAAAAAGACCACGAGCCTGATAACACCTTCGTAGACAATCTGACAGTTAGCGACATCATCGAGCATCCAATTCAGACGGCGAGCCCCAGCAGCCTCGTCAGGTGAGCGCGAGGGTGGGGAATGTGTCCTTCGTTTGGCAGCCATCGACTGTTCCTTCCGCCGTCGGCGGCAATGTCGCGAATGAAGGTGGCATCGCCGCGATCGTATGAATAATACGAGGCGAGACCGGCAGGGCCTTTGAAGTAGAGGCCTCCATCGCTAGAACAAGCGAAACGCAAATCAGTGACTGTGACACACCTAGGCCTCAGTTGAACATACCGGTTTATATAAAAGAAACCCCGTCCGCCACTGCTCGAATACCTGTAAGCGAGGTTTCCCTGCGTGTAACACATGTATTAGCATCACTTCAGTTCAGAGGCAGTTGCATCGACTTACGTAACTGTTGGGGAAGCTACAGGTGATTTTGAACCAGAAAGGCTTCCACTCTTCCTTGATACCACCGTTATCTCCTTGGAAGCGACGAGAGTGACCAGTAGCCGACGTTTCGCAGCGCCAGGCATTGTTTTGATGCACGTACAGCTGAGATCCGTCAGGCTTGTTATGAGTGAAGCTACCGTCCCTGGGAAATGAGTCAGCCCTTGCTGACAGCGAGCGACAGAAAGTCCCTAGACTCACCTGTGTTCTAACCACTCTCCTTGGTCCCCATTGACGTTCTTGTACCTGAAGCGAATGTCACCCTATGTAAGAAGGTGGCCTTACTGAGCTTGTCTGCTGCCGAAATCAATGAAAGCACATACCTCAACTGTGGTTTTACGACTGAGCAGGTGAACCAGCTCTCGGCGTTCTGGCTGTGCGACCTCCATGCCATGAATCTCCTCATCCGCAGGAGCCATGAGACCTAAGTCAACGGCTCTTTCTCCAGATGCTTGCGAGTTCCTGATCGCTCTGGGCATGATTGCTGATTATGTGTTGTGATGCGTGCTGTTTGTTGAGTGCTGTGAATTGAAGATGAGGGGGAGTGGAGAACGTGGGAAGAGGCGAAGCGAGGTGGGGCTGAATGTCTTGTATGCGTGATTGTATTCCTGTGTTGTGACCATGTTACTTGGATTTCGAGGGGTTTTCATGGATTTTTCGGTGAATCTCCGAGCGGGAAGACCCAGTAGCCTCTACTCCAGTTATCACAGCGGAGGAATGGCGAGCCTATGCAATCCACCTTGCTGCTCATTCTGAAGCTGAGAAGACCACCCAGACAGAGGTTCTGGAGCCTCCTGAAGCTGAGAGGCAGGACGATTCATCGGCAGTGGTAGCAACCCAAGACAAATGACGTCCGGCAGCCAGGGTAGTACATCCCGTCTGGGACGATGAGCACTCGTATTCGGGCCTCCTGTACGGAGAATTCTCAGTAAAACGTGCTGTTTCATAGTTTCTGTAAAACGTACCGTTACAAAACCGTCTCAAATGAGTTGATACGCGTCACGCCACGAGCGGAAGCATATGCCGATGAGCCTTCCCGATTGCCTCGCCTCTGGTTCATCGCAGTGAGAGTTACAGGAGCCTGGACGGGAACGATGTGGAGGAGGAAGAGTGTATACGTGCTGTACCTTGAAAGAAAACGCGTCTTTGATGGGAACGCCAAACAGCGCCTGCGATGCAAATCTGGATACTTCTCCTCATCGCCGGCGTCGCGCGAACTTCCTCCGAACGAGGACTACACGATCATTATCGATGTTATTGGCTCGATACGCTATGCTCAAGATCTGCGAATACAACACTATGATGGAAGAAGAAGAAAAGAAAAATGTACACAACACCAGCCTAACAAAAAGGTAGGCTTTATGTATGAACGTATGCTTGCGAGGAGACAACATGGTCAAGGGGCGCGTAGACCCCGCCATGCGGACAAACGACGACGACGACAGAGCCAGAAGAGATCAACAACAGCAGACCGACAGCAAGTGATGCACAGAAAGCAACAACGACACACTCTACCCAAGAGCTCTCCTTCTCCCTTCTCAAGCCTCTATACCACCGGCTACGACGAGCTATTGACAGAGGACTCTACACCGCCTGCCCCGTTGGTAGGAGGAGCAGTAGCAGCGGGTCCCCCGTCAACGCCGACACCAAGACACGACGATGGCTCGCCCATCGAGATGCCACCCATTTTCTCCGCAAGGGCCGGGATCGCCTGCATAGCATCTAGGTTGAATCTAAGGTTCTCGCCCTCTATGCCGCTGCGGTTGTTCTCCTTGTCGACGACGGGTCCCATGTTCGGTCTTCCACCAACGGACTTGCGCCCTACAGCAGTGCCTTTGGGATTGAAAAGTTCCGCGGTTCCCTTCGGTGGCGGTCGCTCAAAGTTCTCCTCAGTACCCATCGGCGCGCCTTGACCATCTGCACCATTGTTCGGATAGTGGACCAGCGCCGACCCCGCAGCGGACGTGTTGACGCTAGTTTGTGGGCCCGGGGACATGATCGACCGGTTACTGTGCGTATTCGCCCACGCGCTGGGCACAGCAGGTGGTGGTGGCCGCTTCTCCGGCGAAGGTCCAGACGATAACGGAGGGAAGTCTGTCGGCGAAGGCTGCTGCTGCGACTGACCGTGAGGATGATGATTACTGAGGAGTGCTTGACCACCGATGCGTGCTGGCGACATGTTGCGAGAATGCGGATTGCTGTGATCATGACTCCGCGGTGGATGTAGACCGGTATGCGCCTTGAGTCCGACTGCCCAGTCTGGTCGGGCAGGTAAGGGGTGCTTGGAGGAAGTAGAGGTAAACGTTCGGCGCGATGACGACGAGGTAGTAGAAGAAGACTAAATGGGTGGGGGACAAAATAATGCATGCAGTGGATGATGATGAGCATAAGGCGTTTACATGGATAGAACAACAACATAGAAAATCATCATCACGAGTCAAATGGAAATGTGGCGGGGCCGGGTAAGGAACACAAAAGGTCACGAATGACTCACAGTTGTTGACGACGCCTCATCCCCCGGGGTTCTATTCCCTGCACTTCCACTTCCACTCGACGTCCCAGATGTTCTCCGTGTTGTGAGCCGCGGTCCAACTTGCTCAGAGCCCTGCGCACCATACTGGAAACCTACACCACTCGCGCCTGGCCCATAGCTCCATGCTTGTCGTGGTCGTGGCGGCCCTCCTCGTCGTGGACCACCATTCGCACCCATGTGGTTGCTATTTCTCGAAGACGTGCGACTGTTTCCGTTACTGTCTACCGCGTGAACGCCATTACTGAAGCTGAGCGCAGGATTCTCGACAGGATACATCATCTCGGACGGATACTGGTGACCCGGCGGCTGTGTGTGCGGTGGTGTGGGGGGTGGCTGCATTGGCTGCCCTTGCGGGAACTGTGTTGGAGGGTAGTACGGCACCTGGTACGCATACGGGCCTTGAGCATATCCGTACGGCACTTGCCCAGCTTGACCTTGTGAAGATGGCTGCTGGATCGGGGTTGGAGGGACGGGATGTGTCCCCTGTTGGGGCGGAGGCATATGTGGAGGTTGGTGCCCTGCATGAGGCTGCGGCCACATGTATGTATTCGGGTAACCTGCTATCTGTGGAAGCGGCGGTGGTTGGCCTTGTAGGTAGCCGGTGTCTGTCGCTGCAGGGCTGGTCGGATCGGAGTGATGAGGTGAAGGTTGGTGAGGAGGCGACGCGTACCCATACGGATAGTAGGGGTACGGCGCCATATACGGAGGTTGTGCTGCCATGTTGGCTGGAGGACCGTAAGGGTAATAGTACTGGATATACCCGTGCGGGGGTCCTTGGGCGCCATACGCGGGGTCATAGGAGGACGAGGCAGCGTTGGATGGGTCGTAGAGCGTCGGGTACGTGAAAGATGGAGATGTCGCTCTGGAGTTACGAGAGCTACCTGAGCCGTTCTTTGTGTAGGAAGTGTCCGAGAGGCGCGTGGACCGAGAGGACGACGTTGTGGAGCCTGCTCTCCATCCATCCCGCTTTTCCCTTGTCGCGGGACCGGACCATTCGCTCTCGGTGGCAGCAGAGCTTGCTGAGTCGTCTGCGTCGCCAGCGCTGCTCCGTCCACCACTGGTGGAACCAGAGCCAGAGACAAGACTATGCGTCGAAGAGTTAGCGCTCGAGTCTTTCTCTTTTTCCGCCTCTTTCTCCTCAAAGCCCATGAAAATTCGTGATCTAGCCTCCTTGTATGCCGCCTCCCGCTCCTCGATCGTGAGATGCCTTTTACTCGTGCCTGTCGCATTACTGCGACCACCAACGCTACTCGTCTCCGACTGCTCGACGTCCGACAGATCTGCATCTTCGCCTGCCACCGATCCAGGCTGGGAGTTGTACCGTGACCGTGCACGATCCTGAACGGTACGCCGCATGATCTTAAAGGCAGGTTGAGCGTTCTCTTCCACAGGCACCAGCTCGCTGACCCTCCGTACGGGGCTTCAAAACGTAGGAATATCAGCCAATATGAACCGCGAAACAGCTTGAAAGTACGCACATCCGGCTCTCAGACCGATAGTGGACAAAGATAGCCTTGCTTGCAGAGTCGGACTCAGGAGTAAGCCTGTAATACGCAGAGCATCGATGGACGAGCATCCGCTGGTACGACGTCGTCGGGGTCACATCAATCCGCGCTCTGTCAAACAACATCGTTTAGAACGCGATTGAACCGAGGGCACGCTCGCTGCACCCGACTTGCGCCGGGACCCAAACTCCAGTCGTGTGAGGGCGCTCAGGGTGACGAAGGGAGGGCGCAGACGAGCGACGAGCTAGCGGGAAGCAGCACTCACCTTCGCTCATTAATCAAACCTTCCATCAGCTCCCCAAGTTTCAGAACGTAGATCCTGTCTTTGCTTCTGAGGGCTTCTGTGAGGGCCTCGAGAATCCCGGGATCGGCGTCGGGTGAGAGGAGTGGATTGGCCGGGACCTCGAAGGAGGCATTGTCCCGCGGCGACGCGGATTGCAGGAGGGCTGAGTCGAGGGAGGGAGAGGTGACGACGGAGGATGCGAGTGAAAATTGCGTCGTGGCGTGAATTTCTGGTGCGCTCGAGGAGGCGGATGCATTGGAGAGGATAGGGCTGGTGGCCGTGGCGATGCTAGGGTCCTCCATTATGTTTGAGGGTACGGCAGGAAAGTAGGATTCTTCTGGTTGACGAGTCGGAGATGTCTGCAGCGTTGTATGCTCTGAAGGAAACAAAAAAATCAACACCGAGGACGTCCCAGCGAGAAGCTTTCAGCGAAAGAAAGACCGGCGCCGTTCGCGGTGATCGTCGCCTGCCATGTGCATCTCCAACCGCGGCACAAATAGCCGCAAAACAGAGCTTTGCTCACCGAGAGACATGAGGCGTCGTTACGCGGTTTAACTTGCGAGTAAAACGAAGGAAATGGGAGGAATGTGCGGGGAAGGAGGGGACGGGTTCATCAGGTTACAGGGCAAGAGAGGCAAAGGTCGACAAGCGCCAATTCTTCCTCGACGGTGGCTCTGTTGCCCCGTCGCCAAATCCGGAAACTCTCACCAGACACTCTCCCAGTCTTCCTCGACATCTCCCTCATATCCCGCAGTGTATACGGGTCATTTGACGAGTTTTCAAGGCCAGAAGACACAGACACCGTCCTCGAGTCGTTTTAGCGGTCATTGTCATATCACACATACCAGGGAGAGCCCAAGCCTTCCCTTCAGAGACTGTCCTCTCAAAGCGCACGTTTGCACAAGCAAGATCATAGATATATGACAGCAATGTTACGTCCAGAGGTAGATAATATACAGATGTACATGTACAGTATCGAACGTCTACCAAAAGAGGGCTGCGGACCGCAGCCATCTAGTGAGAAGTCGCAGGTCCACCCGGGTGAACAACCTGATAGATATTGAAAGACAGACTGTGCAGCAGCAGCAGCAGCAGCAGTAGACAATCGCATCAGCAGTCTGCAAACAAGTGAAGTAGCCTCGAGAACGTACCAGAAGATGAAGATACATATCCCATAGATCGCAAGACCCAAGGACGCGCGAGTCAGCGTCTTGTTGGCGTCTGGATCGTCTCGTGTGAGCTGTCCAAAGGGGCGGTGTCGTTGTCAGCAATTCCAAAGTCTATCATGTGAGAGACAGATGCGGCGTCATACCTTCCAGTAGAAGAGCCCGGGCAGAATGAAGGAGATGGTCGTGGAACCTGTGGAACCAACGAAGGAGAGCACTAAGCGCAGACGTGTCAGAACGCAAAAGATTTTAAGAACGACTTTGCTCGTGTAAGGCTCGACTCACCCATCTGTAGGTCGTCCACGAAATACGCAATCGAGAAGCCCGACGCGATAATCGCGATAGTAAGCACTGTATGCTTTAATGGACTCATATCTGGAGAGCCGCCATGCTCGTCTTCTACTTCGATCTCGTCCTCGCCTTCAGGAGTGATCTTGTGGGCAACATGGCCGGCGTGGAAGACCTTGTCCAAGCAGTTCCTGCACGGATGGACTTGCAAGGGATACGAGAACATCACAAGAATCGCGATGGCGAGTTGGCCAACAGCGATGAAGACAGATGTCGAAGGGTACATGGCGATGATGTTGGCGCTGACCTGCGAACAGACATCAGAACGTTTTGGAAAGTTGCTGGTGCACTGGTCCCTACCTTGGAGCCGAATGTCAAATAGCCAAACACAGCGATGATCTCGTAGATGAGGGCGGCACCTCCAATGGAGCTACCAATCACAATGTTCATCCGCTCCTGGCTATTGGTGTGGATCTCATTGAAGATAGGGAACAACTAAAAGCCGGTCTCAGGGACAATGATTTCGCGAGGGATTTGGAACGCACATTCTGAGCGCATGTAAACGCGAAGACCTGGACGGGGAAAGTGGAAACGAAGTTGGGGCTGATCTTGAACCAATGAATTTCGCCTGGTGCCTGAGTACCCTTGAGGGGGAAGAAATAGCACACCACGACAATCACGACCAAATAAGCTGTACAGAGGATGTGAGACAGTCTGTCGTGGTGCTCGTGTGAACGAATGAAGCTCACCAACGGAGAAAAGAGCGACATAGCTCGTATGTCTCAGACTGTCTAGCTTGCGCAGGAAGGCGAGTGGGACTAGAATGAGCATAAGAAGGGATATCCACACACGACCCGAAAGAGCCCAATCGGGAGGGTTGGTATCGGCAGAGGTGAGATCGTGGTATAGGGCCGCAACGACATTGGGCATGAGCGACTTCACAATGATGAGATAGCTGTGTGCGCACATCAGCTAACTGCCAGATGAACAACACAAGGAATACAACATCAACACACCTGATGGAGACACCGAAACATTTGATAGCAATAGCGGCGTCGAAGAAGACGGCGGCCTTGGGGAACGTCATCTCGGCGACGGCGAAGAACGAGGCGCGTCGGTGCGGAGCTTTGGCGGCGCATAGTGATAGAAGGTATAGGCCGAATACCGCGACACCGCCGGAGAAAAGACATGTAATCATCCCAGGAACGATACCAGCAGATGCCAGTGCCTGTCGCATGTCTCAGAATGAGCAATAACAATGGACTCAATGGTCACACGCACCAGAGGGAATGTGAGCATGCCTGCATACCAGTCGAGTCGTTAGATTTGATCTCAAAAGTAAACAGTTGTGATACGCACCACTTCCAATGATAGTATTGGCCAGATTGCCCACCGAGCTCTGCAACGTCGCATGACCCTCTCTCAACGGCTTCTTCGGCGTGGCATCCTCTCCTAGCAGCGCATCGCTCTCTCCAAGCACTCCTGGTGTATGTGGGTCTACCAGGGTACCTCGACTACTGGGAGACTCTGTGGCACCATATGTTTGAACCATCTCGTAGGCCTCGTGGTTGAGGTCGTAGTGAGAGGAATAATCGTATTCGAATTCGGGGCTGACAACGTCGACGTCGGACGACCGCGATGACCGTCCAAAGGGGCGTTGACCGTCTATCTTTGAGGACCTCGCTCTAGCCGCGAGGTATATGTCGAGCTCAAGAAAGAGTGGAAGAAGGAAGAAGGACAGGCACGAGCCTCGAAGGAAGATGTGATGAGCAGGCCAAATGAGGAGTAAGCGCGCAACATCATCCGTCCCGGCGCCAAGGAATGTGTTTGCGCTTGTTGAATTCTAAGGTCATTGGACAACATACGTAAACAGCCATTCTTGTTCGGTGACCGTCATGACCATCTTCGCCACAGGCGACAGAATGAGGATGAGGATGTTTTTCTCTGTCGATGTGTAGTGGAGGTACGTTCATTGCGCTGATCTTCACATCATTCTGAAGATGGAGTCCGACTAGGACTGATTAGAGCCCTCGAGTACTTATAGATTCTCAGTCTACGGTGTCGCCCTTGAAGCTTCAAGTCTTGTGAATGGAATGTCATCTCTTGAGAATTCTGTGATCTTCTCAAACAATCTCACGGCTAACTCCATGGAGCGTTGCAAGATGGTACGACGGAGTTGTCGTCACGGTCGAACGTACTACATTCGGCGATTCTATGGTGCAAACTGTTGGTCATGCAAGGTACCACCTCCAAGCCCGTCGTTGTAAGCAGGACTCAGTATGCATCTCCCCCAATAGAGCATATGCACTGTTGGAAGCTTGAGTGACGAGCTCTTCTCATGGATCACAACGACACTAAGTATGTGTTTGTTCGGTCACTAGCAATACACCATGGGTGAGTACGCTCTGTCTATCGTGTTCATCGAGCTGCTCAACGTATCTGATAATCCTCGCTGGCAGCATGTTTTCCGACTTTCGACCGACCCACGGTTCTATACGGAGCCTTCTTCTCCTGCTCGATTTGGCATGAGGCACGTCATGAATGATTGTGAACTTTGGAGGACACGGGCTCATTTGCCCACAATGCTCAGTCACATTTCTTGCGTTCTGCGTTTCGGGTGTATTCAATACACCTTCCGTGATAGCATGTCCCCTCGAACCTTAATGCCATTCGTGTGCAAGATTCAGTGGCAAACTGGACATGAGTGGTCGCGGTTCAGACTCCGTCTGCACGTTGGGTCCACATTCTCTCTATCCAGTCGCATCGCATCTGACATCTTCCTCCCATAGTTTGAAAAACGCTGAATAGCGGAAGATCACGCGGGGTTTCTCGTTGACCGCTACTTGCGGCGCTGATCATTGGAAAAGTCTCATTGGACAGACAGAGAGGTACAGAAAGAGAAGTCTTCGCGCAGTGTCTTGTGAACATATCGTTGAAAACGGTGGCTCAGAAGCATCTGGTATGTCGTTCTGTGCGATGGACCCTGATCCTGGGCGTCATGCGGTATTAGGTTCAATAGTAGAAGAAGCGCCCTTGAAGAGAATAAGGACCAACGAGGATTCAGGCTTTGTACCCCGGTTTTGTGTCTGCCGTCCTCATCCATGACTGACAGCATCTCTCGAGGCTTAGGAGAAGCCTCTACAGCAATTTTCCAAGCGCAACTGAAGCAAGCGAAAGCTGACAAAAAGAAGACAAGGTTCGAACGGTTCCTTGAAAATCTGTCAGGTAAGGGGCAAAAACTCACCTGCGATTGCTGGATTGGTTCACTCATTGTCCACGGTCTTAATTTGATAGTAAACCAAAATGTACCGCAAGGAACTATCGATATGGCGGAGGAAGGGGCTGAGTACATCGAGGAGAAGATCAATGGAATGCGAGCAGCCGTCAAGGCCGTATCTCAGATGCTCGAGGTTCTCAGTGATGCACATCCTGCCATTGCCAGTAGGTCCTCGTGAAAGCGTTTCCAATGTTATTGTTGAATCGGACTCCTTGTGCCCAGCCTTTGCAGTCGCATTCAAGGCTTGCGTCAATCTAGTGGTTACGAAAGCCTCGAACGAGAAGAGAGTTTTGACGTTGCAAGTCCGGATGTTCGACACAGTGCGCATGTTGAGCCCGTATGTGTGCGAAAAGGAGGGCTACGGTGATACTCATACTCTCTCTGCAGGTTGACTCGGAAGACCGTACAAAACAATCTGCTTGAAGACGGAATCAAACAGTTGACAGACGCCATGAAGTTCTGTGCAAAGTTGTGTGCGGATTATCACTCGCACAACGCAATAGGTATCTCTGCCCCTAGGTTTGTACGAGAGTGGCCGCTGACATATCCAACCTTTCAGTGAAAGTGTTCAAGAGTCACGGCTGGCAAGACAAGTTTAAGGATGCCTGGCAGCGCTTCACCACTTGCAGGGCGATGTTCAGAGAATTGCTGGCGATTGACACCAACGTCATCGCCGACACCTTCACCTCGAGGCTCAACGTGTTCGAGGAAAAATTGACACCTTCACTTCGAGGCTCGACAGCTTTGACGATAAACTCGACACCTTCATCGCCATACTCTTTGCCAAATTCCAGACTCCAGAGGAGGGTAAAGTATCCGATTGCATAATCGAGTATGGCGGGGTCGACAAGGTTCTCATCACGGATGAGGCGTTGAAAGCCTTGCTCCATTGCTCGGACACCTTCGTTCCTCGTTCAGAGGTAAACATCACTCGGGAGGCTGACCTCACCGTGGAAGATTTACGATCTCTGCTGCGCACAGACTTGGACGAGATTCTGTCGAACACCGGGAGTTTTTTCGAAGAACAATTTGAGTCACAAAGTAAGCTAATGCTGGAACAGAGCCGACGCATCATCGGTGAAATACATTCCGGGCCTCACGACAACATTATCGACCCGGTACGCTCGTTCTTAGCCTACTTCAGTTCGTCAGATTGCCCTCCCACTAAGCTTCCACCGCCTCTCCGCAGGACATGAGGGAAATTTGGAGAACGAATGTGATCATCTCGCCTCGAACTCATCCCTGGTCGCCATATCTGATCCACATTTCCTCCAGGGCTGGAAGGGCAGCGCCAAGACGAAGACTTTAGTCATTGCTCTTCATGACTACTTCAGCGGCCTGAAGGCAAACACGATCTCTGTGGTTTCTCTCGCTGATCGATGGGCACTGGGACACATCAACGTCCACATGGTCTGGCCTCTGACTGAGGTCATCGACGATGACCTCTCATCGCAAGTCACCATAACAGAAGTGAACGCCTTTACAAACGCGCGTCCTGATGATTGGAGGTTCGTCTACATAATGATGTTTCAGCGTGTACTCACATTCAGTCATAGTGTTCCTGTTTGGTTGGCTTATTGGACCACAGGTGCGCTCATGTGAGTTCTTGTTCACGGTTCTTCTCATATGGGCTCATAGGCTTCGAATCAACAATTATACATTATTGTGGTCGCATCGTCATCATTCTGGCGCAACTGTGGAAGTTGTCCAAATATGTTCTCCGAGCCAACAGAGCCAGAATAGATAGCTTCCTGAGGTTTCTCAATAGTTTCGTTGACAACCTCCTCGCAGGCATTTCAGACGCTGGGAAACTCAATCTTCTCGGTACAGAGTCGGACCTATGGCAACGGAGATTCAAGCAATACGTTAAATCTGAAGAAGAGCGCATGATGCAATCGTTGGAGAAGGTCAAGTATTGTATTGACGACGAAGACGCGCTCCGCATTGTCGTGATGCACCAGCGACCTGAACAAGTAAGTATCGCCACGCACTTTAGACAGTGGCTTCACTGACCTGGTTTACAGTATATACTACAAGCTGTCACCTTAGTACTCGAACAAGCACTGAAGTTGGTCCACGTATCTACCGAGAAGATACTGATGTTCGACGACGTCACGGATGGAATACTTCCAACCTTGAGAGACGCTTGTCGGTCGATAGCCACAATTTTCGTCGCGTTTGACGAGCGCGTAGACGCTTTATCAGGTACGCTGGCTAAGACTTATCGACCAGCATTGAGATGATAGAGAACTGGCCCAATTGCAGCCATGCGACGCCTGAACAAGTGGGACGTTCAGAAGAGGTTTGCCGATCTGTTCTACGGGATGGTGTGTTTTCTCGCTGCAGATCAGTATTGTGTCACTGACCGGTTTTCGCTGTTCTGCAGTGCTACTATTTCGTCAACGACGTCAACGTTCAACTTGGACCATACTGGAAATTGGATCCAGATGATGTCCTTGAGGAAAATGTTCGACGTGGAGGTTCGAAGATTGTGAAGCCCAGCCAGCCCGACGACCTCGATCAAGATAGTGGGTACGAAATACGACATAGGTGCGCCGGCAAGCTTTGCTCAAGACCCGCCATGATTTGACTTAGCACTATTTTAGCGCATCGTGCGACTTCTGCATGACGACGTTCGAGGAGGGAATTATCGGCACGAAGTATACCTGCCTCATATGTTTCTCGGATGAAACAGTACATCACGCTATCGACTTGTGTCGGTCATGCTACCAGGAGCGATTGGACAGGAGCAGCCTCCAGGGACGAGAATGCCGTCATTTCCCATGGCACACCCTTTTACAAGACAGACAAGGGGTACCTCTTCATTATGCCTTCACCATGAGAGAAAAGGCCAAGCGCCGGGCTCAAGCTTTGGCTCGCGGGGACGCATCACGAGAACCGGATAAATTTGAGTGTTTCAAATGTTGCAAAGAGCTCAATCAGGACGCAGAGCCCTTCTTTTGGGCTTGTGTCGATTGTCCAGGTACGTGGTTTGACGGTTCGTCTGAGTACCACGCTGAGTTGTCTGCCGTGGTACTACCAGATCAGACTTTGATATGCGTGTCGTGTAACGACAAGACTGAGGAGGAAGCTCCTTGGATACGGCCACTGTCGTCGCATCAGGTATACGTGCACGCAGTTTGTCATGCCCGACTCTCTAGACTGACTCGTTCACATTCCAGGAAGTCGACACTGGTCCTGTCAGTGACAGTGTCAGAGATCATGATTGGTCTCATCTCCTTGTATCCTTCCACAGAGAAGCGATGACCAAATCCGTTTCAAGCAGTTCGCTAGAAGAAAGAATCGCAAGTCTAGCACACACCGTGCAGGAAACGCAAGCTCACAACCATGCACTCGCCAAGCAGCTTGCGTCCTTAGAACATATGATGATGAAGTTTCTAGGTGCGACGAGTGTGCAAGCCGACATGGATGGTACGGGTCGCGTCACGTTATACAGACGTCCGCTGAATTCTCTTCCTCCGTAGTGTCCTCAGAGTCAGACTGGGCCCGGGCTGAATCTTCAAATTCGAACGAGGTTGAACAATCTGACTCGAATCAAGCTGAACACTCGGGCTCGGACCATGCTGAGGACTCAGACTCGGAAGCGGCACAGGAAGATTCAGACTCATGAGTGTTATAGCGAGATCGGCTGGTATGAGTTGTATGCTCTGGGTGTAGCCTAGGATGTCATTGCTCGTATTACTAGCTCTAGAACAAACTGCGCTTGCCTTCGTCACTAGTTTTGCACACGCTCTCAACAATCTTATTGTCGTGCTGGCAAGCGATGGGAGAAAGCGCAAATGCCAACCTTACGAGGGCGTCACGGTATTATAGACAAGCGGTTGTCATTGCTCGGTTCGATCTCTCTCTGTTCGATGTCACTGCATCTGTACATGATCTGAAACGGCTCATTGGACGTTCTGCAACATACAGTGTTCATGCTTGACTCTTTGGTACAAAGCTCGGTCGTCGAAGTTCAAGAACTTCTCTCTCTCTCGGTGACCTTTGGGCAGATCGCTTAGTCAGCATCTCGATCTTGCTCTTAGCCGCGGTGAGCTGCTGACCGTGCTGCGTTCCTCCTGCTCTGTGACCATGACCACTCGTTTACGCCACAGGCCACAGGTTGAGGAAGAAGATGCTTCCGCGTTGAAGCTTGGTGCAGGTACGCACGCGGCCTTTATCAACTGAAAAGAATTCTAATCTTATCACAGAGTTCAACAATGCCGGTTGTCTGCTCATTTCCGAGGTGAAATATCTCTTGGAGAACAGAGATAAAGAGGCTCCGGATACTGCGTACGTTCGCTGGCCTCCACACTACAGCCTTCTACCCACAGTTACATTGCAGCGTGTACAATAAGACGCTGGAGTATGTCAAGACCTTCACGAAGTTCAACACCACAGATTCTGCCAGTGCTGTCCGAGAGTGCGTCGCGTGTGCATTGGCTGCTACTTCGACCTGACCTCCGACTACAGAACACTTCGAAGAGAACCAGCTTTGACGCAATTCGAGACCGCGCAGATTGCGAATTTGTGTCCGGCGGATGCAGAGGAGGCTAAGAGTGTCGTTCCAAGGTGCGCATGAGACATTCCTTCCCTCCTCGACGTATATACTGAGATGTGGGCGTAGTCTTGTCAAAATCGAAGATGACCGGCTCCAGACACTGCTCGACGAGATACAGACCATGCGTCGTTTCCAGTCCTAATACGACCGCGGCCAACTTTTTGCCATTCACGTCACTACAAGCGACGTTACATGCACGCCCCTCAGATTACTGTATGCCGAGGCGATACCTACGACGGCTCGACCAGCCAGCCAGCATCGGGCCTCGGGTTCGAAGCAGTCAGATTACCGCAGAGCACGCGGCCTCTGTGTCTTTTGTACGCAGCTATCTTAGGTATAGATTACGCTCAATAAATACGACCTCGATAGCCCTGTTACCCCTCCATCTCTGCAAGCTCTGCCTTGCCCAGCCCCTGGCCTTCCTCGTCTGACGCCTCTGCTTCCTCATCTGCCTCTGCGGCCACCTCTCCTTCCACAAACTTGACAGCATCGAACTTCCGCTTCTCCCTGAGCGGATTCTCTCTCCGTACACCGGGTGTCATCACTGCTTCTGGGGGTATAACCCCCCGAGGGCCGAGATAAGTCATGTCTTTCCCAGCATATTTATCAATCGAGCGTATCCACTCGTCGAATCTATGCACGTATCAGTCCCTTCCCCCGCACACTCAATGTCGAACGAAACACGTACATAGGCACCGGCTGCTCAGTAGCCCTCACCCGCGTGTAGATCCACTCTTGCTTGAACTGCTCAATCGCCTCGCGATGCGCCTCAAAATCGATCGGCTGCCTGAAGTTCGGATCTGTCGGGGACATCTTCTCGTTGTCTGCTGCGATCTTGCGGTTGTAGGAGTCGAAGATCGGGTATTCGAGGAGCAGGCCTAGGGCTGGCATCTTGGGTGCTAGGATGCGGCGTGGACCGAATAGCTGATGGGCGAAACGTGGAGAGCACGACGTTCAATTGCGCGGAATGTGCGATAGGTTAAAGCACGCACTTCTTCGATGAGGTGAAGAGGCGTGTTGGATCGGCATGCGAGGATCATGACGCAGATCATCTTGCGCTGTGTGCAAGAGGCTGGCTGAGAAACGTAAATTCAGAAAAGTGAAGTGTACTTTTCTTACGATCTAAATGGGCATACGTCAGTCAAGGAAAATGTTCGGTGCTCAGTGCTTCAAGACACTGACCTGATGCAACATGAAGCTCTGCCCATGCAGCAACACGCTTACCCACTCAGTCTCCCCATAGACTACAGGATCTGCGACCTGCACGCAATCTCTTCACTCCGACTATACAACAACACACATGAACCAATGCAGCTCACCTCAATACTCCGCATGAACCGTATACAACTCTTATCCTTGAAATCCTGTCCGACAGTGAAATTGTGAAAGTTATGCGTCCCCTCAAACTTCTTCGCGAATTCCCTGAACTTCGCCACATCTCCGGGCCCTGCTCGCCATTGTCGCTTGCGGCGCAGATCATCGGCTGGCGTTGAATCTGAGGGAGTCTCAGCCCAGAACGGGTGAACTGCAGCTGACTCGGATGGGTCAGAAGGTACGGTGTTTTTGTGCATTCCGGAGTTGGGCTTTGCGGGGAGAAGGAGGTAGGAAGGGAAGAAGTAGGTGTATTTCCTGCTATCGCAGGCACTGTACGCACTGGTCAGCATTTTGTCATGTCAAAACGCGTCACTAGTACTCACGACCTGGCCTGGAAGGAGTTACGCGTCCTGACCTGCGAGGAAGTTAGCACAAGCGCATACTTAGATGCCAGCTGCGAGACGAACATAGCTCCACACTCGAATCTCCGGCGGGAGCTCTTCGTTCACGCGAGCTACCAGGTCTGGCACGCCAGGAATGTCGATGATCAGCTTCAGAGAGACCAGGTTTCCGGCAGCGTGTACACCGGCATCTGTACGCGCAGCGCGGTTGATTTTGACCTGCAGAGGAGATATTAGACATTTGTCCGGGCTCGGTGACGAGTGCGGTCTCACTTTCACGGGGTCATCCGCGTTATCTTGGGAGACAGCACCAACCCTCACGAGCGCGTCGAACAAAGTGTTCTCTATCGTTTTCGCAGCAGGCTGACTGCATGATCCGGCATGGTAGGGCCAGAAAAGAAAAGAATTGCATTGAGAGAGGCAGATCACAGTACGCGAACAAGCAGAACACGAACATTTGCATCCCATTATACCCCTCCCCACAGAACCCGATGAGCAACGCGCACATCCGTTTGGGCAGACGTTCCGTCTTAGCTTGCTCGTCGCCCTCTACTCCTTCCTCCACAGGCTTCTCTCGTCGCGTGCCCCTCCGACTGTCCCTATTTTCTGCCTTCCATGCTTTGCGCGACTTTCCAGCACCCTTTTTGGCGGGCTTCTTCTTTGGCGCGTCAGTCGCCTTTTCTTCCGGTAGTGGGGCGTCCGTCGAATCTACTGCAGTTGTATGTTGGCCGCCTGCCTCTGCCTCGCCGGATATGCCTTCTGGTGGAGGTACGCGTTTGGAGCTGGAGTATGTCTTGTTGTCCTCGAGCGTATGTTTTCCTAGACTAGAGGGGGACAGCTGAGAGGAAGACCCTTCGCCTGGTTTTATTTCCATGACCGCGGAGAGAAACCTGGATCGTGTGACTCTGAGAAGGTGAGCAGTGAGAAAGAGAGATGACCTGGTGCACGGGGGTCGTAAGAATGTGTGATTGAAAGATATCCGTCGTAGTAGGAGCATTCACTGGTTCGAGCACTGTCGATCTCTCGACCCTAACAATGACCACGAGGCTGACGTTGAGAACAAAGCGAAAGCAGATGATGAGCAGGAAGTGTGGGAGGAGGAGAGTGATCGGACAAGAACATATGTCAGGCGAAATATTAGCGATCCATGTTATGGGCGTCTATTCCGAGTCAAATATATAGCCTGAGAGGCTGCTGGCCTACCTCTCTCTCGTACCACCCCGAGTCTCTCTCCCCATCTCTCGGCTTGTCTCCTCTCGTTCCTTTTCTCGTCCTTTCCGATTTCTGTTCCGTTTACGACGCTCGTTCACGGCTCTCACTGCTTGACTTAGTCTTGGACTTTTACGACGGACTCTTCACTGACATCATGAAAATCAGCAAGAAGATCGAGCAGGCCGTGAAGGAGGATCGTGTCTGGTGGTCGTTCGAATACTTCCCTCCGCGGACGGCCCAGGTATGTCACCGCTCAAAGTGCGATCTACCCTCGATATTCACCTTTGCGGACTGTCTGCACCTCCGTAGGGTCTCCAAAATCTCCTCGATCGTATCGAGCGTATGCGTGCTCTCGGTCCAGAGTTCGTCGACATCACATGGTGAGCACATTCTTCATAGCATCACTGCGTTAGTCGCGACTAACCCGCGTGCTGCAGGAATGCTGGTGGCCGGACTTCGGACTTGACTTCCGAACTCGTTCGGACATGCCAGGGCCTCATTGGGATAGAGACTTGCATGCACTTGACGTGTACGAACATGCCTGCGGAGAAAGTAGACATTGCCCTCAAGGTGCGTTCCTCGGTCTATTCTCTCACGGTGCAATGTGGCTGATGTAGCCGTCGCTTTGTAGGAAGCCAAGGACCACGGATGCAGGAACATCTTGGCGCTTCGTGGTGACCCACCAATGGGCAAAGACGAGTGGGAGGCTGTTGAGGGCGGTTTCACCCATGGCATCGACCTTATTCAGCATATCACCAAGAACTACGGAGACTACTTCGACATTGCTGTCGCTGGCTTTCCTCAACAGCAGACCCTGCCGCCAGATGAGCTTGCACAGGAGATCCAGTGGTTGAAGGAGAAGATCGACGCTGGTGCCACCTTCATTTTCACCCAGATGTTCTACGACGTCGAACTTTTCATTGCTTGGGTCAAGACTGTTCGCGCAGCCGGCATCACCGTGCCCATCGTCCCTGGTATCGCACCAATCCAAACCTTTAATGGCTTCATCAAGTCCACCGCACTTGCACGTACTACTATTCCTCAGGCGCTCATGGCTGAGCTGGAGCCCCACAAGAACAACGACGAGAAAGTCCGAGAGATCGGTACCAAGCTCGTCGCGGACATGTGCCGTCGGATTCTCAACGCCGACATCGGTGTCCGTGGACTGCACTTCTACACGATGAACCTTGAAAAGGGTACTCGCATGCTTCTCGAGGAGCTCAACCTCGTGCCCCGAGTTGAGGTAGTCAAGCCTCTACCATGGAGACAGGTACGCAGTAGCGCATTTTGGCCTCGTGTCTGTGCTGATGGACACATTGTACAGTCACTTACACCGAACCGTCGTGCCGAGACTATCAGGCCCATCTTCTGGGCCAACCGCACCAAATCCTATCTTTCACGTACTGAAAACTGGGATGAATACCCCAACGGTCGTTTCGGTGACTCCCGATCTCCTGCCTACGGCGAGTTGGATGGCTATGGTATCTGGATCAAGCAGAGCGTGAGTTTACATCCGTGTTACGCTGCGCCTCTACTGATGACTGGACTCGCATTTTACAGAAGGAAGAAGCCCACAAGCTCTGGGGTGCACCTACGTCAATGGCAGAACTTACCGCTCTGTTCACTCGCTTCTGTTCGGGTAATCTCTCTGCACTCCCGTGGTCAGATTCCGCCCCTGCATCCGAGACCTCAGTGATCGTGCAGCCTCTGGCCAAGCTCAACGAACTCGGTTTCCTCACTATCAACTCGCAGCCTGCTGTTGATGGATGCAAGAGCGAGGATCGCGTCCACGGATGGGGTCCGGCTCACGGTTTCGTATACCAGAAGGCACGTCAGCGACGTGTCGATCCTCGTGTTTGCGTTGAACTAATATTTTGATCGGGATTCTTTAGGCGTACCTCGAGTTCTTCGTCTTGCCGGAGATGCTCACTCTCCTTTTGCCTCACTTCGAGCGCGATCCCAACATTACGTACTACGTCATCAACAAGACCGGCGACTTGAGGACGAACACCTTGTCAGACGGTCCCAACGCCGTCACTTGGGGTGTGTTCCCTGGCAAGGAGATTGTCCAGCCTACGATCGTTGAGGCTATCAGCTTCATGGCGTGGAAGGTATGCAATCATTGCTCGTCACACTGGTGTCTGGATCTTTGACATTTTGTGCTATAGGATGAGGCCTACGAGCTGGGTCGGCAATGGGGCAACCTTTACGAGCACGACTCCCCTTCTCGCAAGTTCATCCTCGACCTCATGGACAAGGCCCTCCTCGTGAACGTCGT
Source organism: Steccherinum ochraceum (assembly GCA_004332605.1). Lineage (NCBI taxonomy): Eukaryota > Fungi > Basidiomycota > Agaricomycetes > Polyporales > Steccherinaceae > Steccherinum > Steccherinum ochraceum. The sequence continues at coordinate 89,398 of RWJN01000080.1, forward strand.
TCACAACGACTTCAAGCAGCCGAACGCCATCTTCGAACCCTTCTACAAGGCAGGCGCAGAATACCAAGCCCTCAAAGCCCACAAGGAACAAACCGCTCCCGTTCCCAACGGCTCCGCACACTGATTCCCCTCCGCTCCTGCTCCCCTACTCGTGCTGTCGAATATACAAGATATAGGATACACAACGGCCGTACCCTAGGACGACCTAATATCTATGCTGCTGAAACAGATATCTTCCGATTCTTCGTTTCAACACACCCCGCGGTCGGGTTGCTCTATTTTTTCAAAGCACCACCCACCGGGTTCAACCCCCGAGATGACTATAATCACTCCCTTACCCCCTCCCTATCCTCACATACCGATTTTTCCTCACTGACCCTACCTACCTCTTCGCCTCCCTTGCACCACGCATAAGGACCATCTACACACATAATGTACGCATCCAACTGCATCCCCTTCATCCATCATCATCGCATTGCTTTGTTTCCATCCCACCCCGTTCATGACTTCAACCTTCCCCAGGACCACGACCGCACCCGCATCTGCATTTTTTGCATCCAACTGCAACTTGCCACATTACCCTTGTATTTTCTTCCTTCTTGTTTAGACCCCTCCTCTCCCCCTTTCTCCCTCCGTAGTATTGAATACACTTGCTGTCGGCCTGGGTCGACTTTTCACGCGGATATTGCCTTTCATTGTTGTCCGATCTTCAGCGAATGGCCGTATCTCACGATTACGTACATTCGGCGACATCATTTCTCGCTTATTTGAACGCGACTTCACCGTTTGAGCCCTCTTGTACTTTGCTCATCGCTCTCTGGATTCACGCATGTCAAGGGCTCTCTCCTTACGCATCTCACGCGTCTTCTGACTTCAAGCTTCAAGTCCCAGCAACAATTCGCTGGAAGGCACGATTTGGGTACGTCGGTTCCTGGTAATATTCGTGGCCTGCACAGGATAGATCTAATTTGCCGACGCGTATCCAGGTCCCTCGGATATCTGGAGACTGGAGTCAGGACATTTGAATTTCCAGTGATGAGTTCGTCGGGCTGGAACTTACTGGAACTTGCAAGGTCTCGTCGGAGCTCGTCGCCACGTTTCATGATATGACGAGGATGGTTGGAATCGCACCACGCTGTCTCTGCTTCACCATCATCTCTTGAAACCCTCTCTAACTCTCTGCTCACTGTTCAGCGACGCGGCCAGGCGAAACGGCATGGGGAGACTCAGAGTGCCCGTAGTCGTCAAGGAGGTGAAACCAAGGCTGAAAGTCGCCCACGTTCGCCGAGCGGTCCCTAAGGTAGAAGATTCAGAAGAAGACACGACAGATAGCGACTATCTCGGAGATGAAGACGACGAAGAATCGGAAGATGGAGACGAAGATGACGAAGACGAAGACCGCGAAGTAGACAGTCAGGACGAAGGTAGCGAGGTTGAAGCTTACGAGGGCGAGGATAACGAGGATGGAGATTTCGAAGATGAAGATGGATATGACGAACCTCTCGAGGTCGTGGACCAGGGGGCTATGGGAACAGACGACGGAGGCAGCGATGCTGAAGCGGTCGATGATGCCCGCGAGATCGATACCGAAGCTGAGTATACGGACTCCGATTCCGAGAACTGCCAGGCAGAGGCGACTGAGGAGACCAATACCGATTCCGGTGGAGAATTCAGCGAGGGTGAATCTGGTGAGCGCGGCGAAACCGGATGCGACGAGGCGGAAGACTATGACACCGAGATGGCAGAAGTTGAAGACGCACGTATCACACAGCGAGGGCCTTTCACATTGTCTCGTCCAAGGGAGCTCGTATACGTGACAGGCTTTGGATTCAACAAGAAGGTGCGTACTGCTGCGTATCCCGAACTAATATTAAGACTCATGATTTGTACGATCATAGAACGACAAATATTACAAGTATTTTGCATGCAACGATAGTGATGTTTACTTCTACGAGAACGAGTACGTATGCTATCCGGATCCAGCAAAGGACTGACATTCATTCAACCAACAGCAACGGGAGCTTTTATCTCAAGCGACCTGACGGTTCTGAGGAGTACTTCCATACGGACAATGCGTGGATGAGGTTCACCTCACCGGAGGGAGAAGAGGCAATCTACCTTGGAGACAATGGTGGTATTCGAACGGAACAGAAGCCTTTCTGGTTCATGATTCTATGCAGGATGGATATTGGCAAAGTGTGTCGGTTCCCATCGATCATTCCGTGAACTGCATCTGAACGTCTACGGCTGCTGCCAATTAGGGAGAATTTCGATACTTTTATGAGTGTCCGTCTGGGCAAAAACATTTCACGTACAACTCGTGAGTTCGATATTCGCGCAAAGCTCGCATCACACTGACAGATGAGCGCGGCAGACGTCGTAATTTGGTTTGGTTTGTTCGACCGGATAATCGCAAATTCTCTCTACAAATCGTGGAGATGCAGAGGAAGGGCCCTGAAGGCTGGCAGCTTCTTCCGGGCTCATGTTGGCCTAAGCAGTATTTTCCTACCTGGCTTCCCAATGCAATCATGCATGTATTCTCCTCATGAAAGCTACTCATTATATTTTTAGCCTTTCATCGTTTTCTGCTCTAGAGAAATATAGGATCGATAAATCTCGGTTGTCTTTTTTGCTTACGACTCGTTCTCAATGCTCCTCCATGATCAGCCATTTTCTTCCGCCGGTCTTTGACGTTTTTTCGATGGAGAAAATCCAACCTCTCGGCTTCATTGAATGAAAGTACGTATCTTCCTTCCTGGTGGTTGCGTCGGGTGCTCTCGAGATAGGGGTGCTCAGTGTGCCCAGCCTATGACGTCCATTCCTCAGACTGCTTCCGCTTTCAGTCTGCAGCTCGCTCATATAAGGGACGCCCGAGGTTACCAGGACGACAAGACCTTTCCTGCCCCTCTCCGCTTCGTCACTCGACTCCCGTGGAACGCATATCATGGGGAAGGCACCGAAAATTGAAGAGGGCCGCCACGAGAGATTCCACCCTATCAAGCCCAAAGTTAAAGAGGAAGAGATAGGAAAGCTCGATGTGAGGCGTCGTGAGCTGGTGCACATCGTCAGCCGTGAGGTAATCGACGTGCGTACTGTCTATTCATTCTTTTTGTGTGGATGAAGAACCCTAACAGATACCCATTCATCATATAGGGAGATGTAAAAATCACCTACATGGACAGGCAGCATCAATCTGGACATTGGTTCGACAACAAGTATACCTGTTTCTCGCTTGTTTCGTCCGCTTCGTTGACTGATCACTTTCTCAGGGATGGGAGTTTCCACCATGTCAAGCCTGACGGATCGGAGCTGTACGTTCACGCGAAAAATGCTTGGAGCATCGAGACTACTTCGGGAGGCAATTCTCGTCGCATCAAAGGTGATAATAGTGGTATTCCGAAAGCGTGGAAACCGTTCTGGTTCGTAGTTACTGCCCACTGGGTTAATTCATATGTGCGTGAATACCCTTTCGTAGTCTGCTCGTTGCTTAACACCTCACGAACAGGACAATGACGGTTACAACTACGATAGCAGCGACGGGTGTGGATACTTTTATTTTAACAGGTACGCTTCACGACTGCTGTCGCTTTCCGCATAGATATTCAATCGCTTTGTGTAGGAACGGTAGCCGTTACTTCCACGGCACTGAAGGCTCCAAATCATACTTTCATTTCAATCGCGGCGATGCCACTTTCATCCGCGATGTCACTGCAGACGGCGTGAGGGACGGACGCTGGATCCCCCACGTAACGCACGTTCGTCCTGCTCCACTCACTTTGGAAGAGTGGTTCACCACTGTGTAAAGCGAAGCCAAAAAGCTTGGTGGTCATCTTGTTGTACTTGTATCCTCCTTTTGTGATTTTTTGACATCTTTTATTATTGTTCTACTCGTTTCATTATCATCTCCACTTCAGGATACCTATTTGGGGTGCCTCTAAGGACCCTCG